>ML426398.1:40248-113548 GCA_005239525.1 Nicotiana knightiana | reverse complement strand
TTATTACAATTGTTTACACCTTATTGTAGTTAATCTTTAGTTTTAATATTTTCATTCAGTTGTAGTAGTTTAAACAACACCAAGTGACAGTTTAGTATTCTGACAGCTTGCTTGATACGTTAACTCCCTGTGGGATCGACTCTGGGCTTAATACCCCAGATTATATTTGCAACGCCCGTTTAGTCTTTTATTAGACATAGTTGAGCGTGATCATTAGGCTTGAAGGAACATGGTCCCTATGCCTCGCTAAGACTGTACATTCTATTTCTTTGGCATTGCCATTGTTCATTTTACATATTCATTGATCAGATATCAAAAAATGAGATTTTTAGGTGCTGCAAACATTACAGTTAAAATGTAATATGAAAGTAGGAAAGACTTGAATATCACTAACCTTAACCTCATCCAGGTTGATTCCATTTTCCTTGGGAAATGATAAAAGGTTGTCAAGATTATCATCGTTTGGCCAATAATGGCCACAATATGTTGAATTAGGCTGAAAATAATAAAATGTCAGAGTACAGCGTAGAGGCAAGCTAAACGTTGTGAACGTTCACTGGACTTCAGCTTCCAAACTACACGCATATGATTCCAGGTGACTTTACCTTCCAAGGTACACGCATATTATTCAGGAGTACAAAAAATGTTCCTTTTCACAGCCTTCTTCTTCCAACTTAAACCCACACAGACCAACTGTAAACTCCACCTTAGAACAGCCCCAAAATACTCCAAGCATTGGAGGCTGTTGCACCAAGCAAAGAAGGATCTGTCCATGCGACCTTACCTGAGCCAGATCCAGACGATGCGAAGATTGCTGAAACAATAGAATCTGAATTTCAGAGGATCAGGAAGAAAAATGGAATCTGTCAATCATTTCATGCAATTAAGATCAATGGTGATTGAAGTAGAATGGAAATGAATTTGCATTTTGGCTTATTCACTGTAGTCTTGGTTATTGCTTATTCTGAATCTGGCTTTTACATGAGGAGAGGATTTAAGTAAGCATTGTAATACTAATGGCTTGCATCATCTCAATGCAGGATTTTGATTGAACCTAAGTTGTAACATGGCATTACTACCTTGGAGTGAACTATATGGGTGGTCGAAAATGCTTAAAGAATCCCACGAGGAATGTTACACGCATTTTGCATAATTGATCTGTTTCATTCTGATGCTTTCAAGATTTCTGAATCTTCACAAGATAGAATAAACTTTCTTCTGGTTGAAGGAGTGTAAAGGAAGGGGAGAAAAGGAGAAACTATGATAATATAAAAAGGGACAGAGAAACTTTTCCTGTCTCTCTGTGTTTTCTTCATCTGATATAGTGATTTTGTCCAAGCAAAATATTAATAAGAATCTTGGTTTAAAAAACCCGTGATTCACCTGGTATATGGGATTGCTTTTACTATTCTTGGCTTTGATATATTAATATTATCACATGAAGCATCCAAAAAGCCGCGAAAATCAGCAGCAAACAGTGGAAATCAACAATCCCCTCTTTCAAAGCTAATAGTGTGGTTGTGCAAAGCATTCTTTGGAATAAGATATTCGCCGCAGAATAATTGAACTGGTGTATATACTCGGAAATAAAGTTGTTGGTTAAAGTACTGCGTTGCCCAGAATTGAGTCCTCAGGTTCCACATTCCTACATTATCCATGGGCACATATATTGCAGTCCACGATCTTGGATAAACCTGTCAAAGGCAATACAAAAACTCAGTAAGGCGTCACATTTGTACTTCGTGCGCAACATTTATCAAAATGACATTCTGAAAAATAATATTGAGTAATGAGTTCATCATATTATTCTAACCTGTGTGGTACAGCGTAAAACTGCGTCTATAAGATTGTATTGTCTTTTACTTGCAGGACTCCATCTACCTTCATCCATTCTGTGAAAATTACAGTATCTTGTTGTATTGAATGATTCAATAATTAAATCCATGTGGTTTTTTATGAATAGAATGAGATGTTAAGGAGTAATTACCCGACGACAAAGAAAGAGTAACCATCAAGATGCCAGCTTTGCATAATGTTGTTTGTATTCTGGAAAACAATCTCCACAAATGGTCTGTATTCTGCTCCCATAACTCCCATAATAATCCACCAATTTGTAGCAGTGTAAAACGCAGCAACAACAGCTGTTTGAGGAGCACAAAAACTATTCCTTTTCATAGCCTTCTTCTTCCACCTTAAACCCACACAAACCGGCTGTAAACTCCATTTTATAACAGCCCCAAAACACTCCAAAAAGCTGTGAAAATCAGCAGCAAACAATGGAAATCGACAATCCCCTGTTTCAAATCGACATTACAAAAAAATCAAATTAGCTTGAAGAAAATCAAATGTCACTTCCATTGGCCTCACGATCTTGAACCAGCATGTAAATTTACAATAACAGGACACTTGATTACCTGAAAGATTGTACACAAAAGCATAGAATGGGAAACAAATATGAAAGCAAGCAGAAAATCCCTAATATAGATATCCTTTCAACTATGACGCCATTAGATCAAAGGGGTGATAGAATTGCATCGCTGTTGTCTAAAGAAAAAGGGTAACATAATGAAGAATCTCTCTTTGGATACTGAAGAGGACTCATTTCCAGCCATTGAATTCATAGAGAGATGGAAGGAGTTGTTGCATAGGTTCTGACAGCTAACTTTAGCTATAAGCAGAAAGAACACTCCATGATGCTTCTAAACTTTTGAAGCATTGATCCTGATCGCTCAACAATACTTCAAAAAATGAAGAACTAAAACCAACAAAGAGAAGTAATGAAAATACATGTATTGCCATTGAACCGAAAAGGAAAGGGAAAAAGAAAAAATTCGTACATGACATTATCTACTTCTTCACAAATGCGATGTAAGAAGTCCCATTAATCCATGTTATGGCAAATCCTGACAGATCTGTATTTGCAACATTTTTTGAAATGTTAATTTATATATAGAATAGAGAAATAGAGAAAGATATAAAAAAAATAACAGAAAGTAAAGCGTACCTATCCAAAGCTACAAATGTCTTATCAACAGCTATTGTCGCCCTTGGTTAATGAATCTCAGCAACAAAAGTAGTAGTTAAACCTAAAAAGAGATACTGATTATCTTTCGAGTGTCAGACTAAATTTCGAAAAATTTCTTTAAATACAACATTTGTAGCTTCAATAGTTATTTGCCCATCGTCATCACAAACCATAATTTTTAATCCCTTTCTGCTTGTCACTCGAGAAAGAGCAACATATAGTTGTCCATGTGTAAAAATTGGCTTCTTCAAAAATAAACCCACGTGAGACAATGACTGTCCTTGACTTTTGTTGATTGTCATGGCAAAAGAAACAATGATTGGAAATTGTCTTCGCTGGAACTTAAATGGAATTCTAGCATCAGATGGAGTCAATGTCATTCTTGGAATAAACACTTTCTGTCCGGCCATCTGTCCCACTAACACCTTGGCTTCAATAACTTGATTTTCAAGTTTAGTTATGATCAACCTTGTTCCATTACATAATCCTGCTGACTGATCAATATTTCTTAATAACATTATTGGAATACCAACTTTTAGAGTAAGAGCATGATTTGGAACTCCAGAACATTTAATTGTATTTAAGAATTCAGGAGTGTGTACATGTTCCAGTGCTGAATAAGTATTGTCAGAGCTGCAGATTGTATCGGAACTCAAATATGATTTCTTAGAACTTTGATTAAGAGAAATCATATATTCGTTGATTGATTCCACCATATCAAGAGTTGGAGTAAGAATGGCTCTTTACTGGAGGTATCCTATATCATTGCAGCGACCGTTGAAATTCGAATATGTACTTTCTACAATTGCAGATGTTGGATCAACAAATTGTTTTATCAAAAGATCATCTGGTATTTGTAATTTTCATTGCCCTCAACAGAAGTACCAACTATACCATCGCCAATTGCCAATATCCAATCTGAAAAAACTCTCAACTCATCTAGATGTGTCCCTATTTCACTACCTTGCAATCTCATATTCTTTGTTAACTTTAAGAGTTGACAGTGAGGCCACAAATAAGAAGAATTGAGAGAAGCATTAATAATATCTTGTCTACTACCTTTTGGAATGACAGGTAATATTTGTCTGAAGTCACCACCAAGAACAATTGTTTTACCTCCAAATGGTCGGTGTAAATTGGATGCATCTTTAAACCTAAGAATATCTCTTAAAGTTTTATCACGAGCTTCAAAACAATATCTATGCATCATGGGTGCCTCATCCCAAATAATCAGCTTTGCCTTAATAATTAAATCTGCTAAAGGAGTACCTTGCTTGATATTACATGTTGAATCTTCAGTTACATTTAGAGGAATCATAAATCTTGAAAGAGCTGTTCGACCACCTGGTAACAACAAAGATGCAGTCCCGCTAGAGGCAACAGTTAACACAATATCTCCTCTAGATCTTATTGCAGAAGATAGAGTTCTCCAAATAAAAGTCTTGCTCGTTCCTCCAAAACCATATAAAAAGAAAAATCCACCTTTGTCTTCATTCACAGCTCTTATTATTTTTTCATAAACTGGCGTTTGCTCATCTGTCAAATTCTTTACTAATTGTTGATGTTCCTCTACCAAAGCGCGTTTATTATAACGCAATTCATCCCGTATTAATCTATTACTGTTGTCAACTTCTTCCGTATTATAAACAGGCCTTGGCATTGTTGGAAAATCCTGAAAACTTCTTCCACAACCTTTCAAAAAAATTTCAAGCTTTTGCAAACAGCGATTTTTCAATTCTTCATCTGTTAGGTCAGCTTCTGAAATAACATGAAAATATAAAATAATTAAATACAATTAGATAGTAAAGTTTAATTTAGCCTCATGAAACTGATAATAAGATTAGAGAAAAAGTATAGTGGTCAATAGTAGTTTACATTAATTTAAAGTATATTTAACGTACATAGAATTTTGAAGTAATAATATAGTCGAAACAATGTGTTTCATTTTATTTTTAAAAATTAGTAATAATGTAAAGATGCAATTTATTATTCGTAATGTATCAAAAAAATAAGTTTTGCTATTAAAAAAAGTTAATTGAAATATTTTCAATTAAAGTAGAGAATGCACAAGAACGATTATAGTCTTTCCCGAAGCTTTAGGGCATTAAATACAACGCATTAATTTTCAATTAGTATTTATGTCTGGAAAGTGCATTAATTAGTACCAATATTATTCCAATGATCTAAACACAACAATATTTTAAAAGATAACATAACAAAATATTGTTTAAATAAATATTAAGTTTTTGAGTGAATTTTGTATGAAGTTGAAAAACAAAAAAAGAAAGAAATGAACAATCAGATTAATACGAATGAAGTAAGTAAAAAGAAAATTAGTTAATAAATTTACGCAAATCGGCCATCCTTCATAAGTATCATATTATAACTCGAAATTGTAAGCATTAAAAAAGTACCTGGGCGATCCAATATTCTTCTTTGTTCATGAAAGATATCTTTTGATAGTAAATGCCATGTTGCTTGCCAAACAATTTCTGGACGTGATATTGAATTTGATAAAAGTAGCATAGCAAATAATTGCCTAAGATGTGATGACATTCCCCAATTACTTGCTTCCATTATAGCATCTACGTATTCCTTGTCATCATTTAATAAACCCAGAGCATAACATGCATCTCTAAAAGTCTCATGATCAACACCGTTGATTTTTTTTAAAATCCTCATAGCTCTTTGGACCTTTAATGAAATTTAACAACAATCTAAGGTAATATTGCTCGCCAGAGCCAGGTGGGACAAAGAATATTCTCCCAATAGAAAATGCAGATGTTCTTCTTTTTTCCCATCTTTTAAAGTTTTGTTTCCACACAAATTTTAGAGGGAATTCTGCATAAGTCAATTCTCTTGCTTTAGGAAATGTCTTATTAGCTTCAAACTAGCTTAAAAACATAGATTCCTTTACGGTTGGTCTATTGACAACTGCATCAATTGGAACATCATCCGAAAATATGACCGTTTGATTATTTGGTAGGTGAAAAGATAGCCTTTCTACCGGTGGTTCTCTATGGTGTATTGGGAATTTAAAAATTCTCCAAGCAGCTTCACAAGGTGATATATATCGACAATCACAATACATATTTATTTCACCAACGACCCCCGATTCTTCATTATTTACACTTTGAGAAAAAGCTGCGGTGACACGATCATTACCTTTATTTACATACTTAAATAAGTACTTAATGGATCGTGATTGATTACACCACTCCACGTTAATATGTGCACCATACTTCAATAGTAAAAATTTATTGTGTGGTACAACATACCTATTATCCAACTCAATACCTACTCTCTTTGCAGTTCTACCATCGTCCCTTCTTCTATAAATTGGATACCCATCTTCATCAATTGTGGTTGATGAGACAAATTTTTTTGGAAAGTGCTTTGTGCATCTACCATTTTGCATGCACGGAGAAGGTTTTCAAGCAGTACCACAAGGATCATGCATCATGAAATTTGGAACAACATTATAATAATAAGGATCTCCTTTTTTATCTGGTAATTCTGTTGAAATTATACATCAATATCTCCGACATTTGGGTATTTATTCATAAGAAAAAGCAAGATGTGTGCATGAGGCAAGCCTCGCTTTTGGAATTCAACAGTATAAATCACTGAAGAATAAAGATGTAATTAGATTATTAAGTTTATATATTAGTTATTTTTAATATTAGCATATGATAAAATTAATGTGCAAACATATAATTTTGTAGAACATAAAAATTGTACCTGCTTTTACTTCTCCAAAATTTTTATTGTCGCGTAGTTCCTTTATCATGCGATCCAACTTGATTTTGAAAACCCTTGTTAAAATGTCGGGACGATCTTCTGGAGATAATCCCCTACTCTCTACAAATCTAGTAATCTCTGGCCATTTTGGGTTGCAAGTAAAAGTGATGAACAGATCAGAGTACCCCGCCCATTTGCAAATTACCATGGCATCTTGATAAAATTTGCAACATGTAACGTGCACCTCCCGTAAAGCTGGAAGAGATATAACTCTTTGTCCTTGAGAAGAAGGTTCTATATCCCCATGTAAAATAGCATCTTGTAACCCTTTATAAAAATGTCAATTGTTTTTTTATGAAGCCTAATGAACCTCAATCGAGAAGATTCCATCATTGTATAACCATCTACCAAGAATTGCTGAAATAATCTTCTAGCTGACACAGTTGTTGGATATTAATCCTTCCTTTCTTGAATTTTATATGATAAGTACTCACGTGTGCTAACACATTTTCTTCCACCGGTTGAATCATCAATATCATTTAAAGGAATATCTTCTCGGTATTCATCTTCACCCTACGGAAATACTAATGGATATTGCAAACCTAAGTATGTTGCGTTTAATTCATTTATCCTTTGTAGTTGTCCAGATTGGCTTTCAACTATGATATCTCTGTCAGACCTTGTTTTTTCAAAATCTCCTATAATCAAAGCAGCTACCTCCGAAACGTTGGTAAATTGTATCTTCTTCCATCAGAGCCTCTTTTCCCAATCTATCTAAGTCTAACATTTGAGGTCACATCTGTTTGAAATTGATCTCTTACCATTCTAAATGACTTTGCAAGAACATTGTTGTCATCAAGCATTTGCTTCAACTCATTCACAACTTCAGCATGAAGTTGATTGTTCATTTCACCACGGCTGTAAAGAAAAATATTGAATTCAACTAACAATTTATGTCTTATAAAAAATATAATTTTAAAATAATTTGAGTAAGCAATTGTCTATGTTAACCTGATAGCATGAATTCTATTTTCCACCTCATTTTCTGTATCATAGATATACAGTTGTGCAAATTTTGGAGAAGATCCCTCCGAAGGCAATAAGCTTCCAATCTGATGATAGTTTTGCCCAGACAATCTGAATGTTCTAGGTCCCTTTGTTTTGTTGATAGAGAAATCCACCTTTCCTCCCATGGATGTAAATGCAAATATAGAATTATATGTTCGAATGTTCTCTCTGAAATGTTTGCTTTTTGCACCTTCATGAAATTAGGTTAGGTTAAAGATGATATATATATGTGCAAAAATTATAGTGTCGTTTTTTAATGAAATGAATTTATCTATTAACCTGATCCAAACAATAAATTCTTCAAAATCAAATGAGGCTCCTTTGGATTGGTAGCTTGATTTTTCCACGACCACAACATAAAGTGAAAACTGGTTTTTTATTTTTATACTTCTTGTCAACTCTTTCCTCAAACCAGAAATATGCCCCACAATATTCACATTCATAATTGGCATCTCCAATATCCTAGTATTCTGGTTGTATGAGAGTTATAAAGAGATAAAGTTAAAGTAGTTATTATATAGAAAGTAAAAATATGTTGTATATGTAACTTTAAATTACGACATACTTACCTTTATTGGTCATCCAGCTCTCTACTTCATCATCTAAAAATAATAACAATTAGTGCGTAAAATTCGAAATTTAATATATGTGGAAGTTTTAATACATTTTACCATTATCGAACATTGATGAGTTATATGTGAATACCTTCAAAAACATCGTCATCTTCATTTGCATCGTGAATATGTACGTTGGATTGCATATGGCCTTGATGAATAAATTATAATTTAGTAAACTTGTATGTATGACTATGAGTTGTGGTGAGTTTAATGGCATACCTGGTATATCAGCATCAATATTGTCATCTTCAAATTCTAAACATAAATATTAATTGTTAGCCTTTTTTCAATTTCATATTGAAGAAAAAGTTTATTGCAAAAATGAATTTGAAATAATAGGGGTGCATTTAAAATAATGAAAATTGCAAAAGTATAACCAAAAAAAAAAAACTCATAGAAGTAGAATTGTAAAATAACAAACATGTTGTACTTGAGAAAATAAAGAGAAGCAAATAAATGGAAGCAAATTAAAGTGGAGGTTTTTTAAATAATTCTGTTGCCCGAGTTTCGCATATAAATTATACGTGTATAAATTAAAAACTTCATTATTTATGTGGACATGTATACAGGGGCACAAAAAATTGACTTCCTCAAATTTCAAAAATAAATTAAATAACTTAAGCATAAATATTACCTTGAAATAATGGTATCTCATTTAAATCAGGTAGAAGTTGTCCTTGCTGCAAATTTGAATTCGACAAACCATATTGCAAATTATGCTCTTGCATTGATTTTGGATATTGTGCTTGAGAATAAGACGACGAAACATGTCCACAACTCTTTATTGGGGTACTACTAAATCGAGGAAAATTTAGACGATTTGTTATGTCCGTTAATGATTGTTTTGCTTTCCATTTTTTAGAAGTATTCCCTATGATAGTAGAATCAACCAATTTTGTAAACCATAAAATAAAAACAAAATAACTAATTGTCAGAAGTGGAAAAAGATAGGAAAACTATGAAACAAATTTTTATATACTAAATTCTATGTAAACCATGTTAACATGTAGCATTTTTTTTATTTCATGGTGGTCAAGATAAAGTATAAGTTTATTGCAATAATGATCTTGAAAAAATTATTTTCAATTAGTCATATCCGAAACCGCCTATCAAACAACATGTTAAATTAGAGGGCTAACAAATGTTCATTTAAAAGTATTCTAAATATTAAGCCTAATCAACCAAAGAATTTTTTTTTTAAAATATAAACATTGCAAAAGAGAAGATAAATCGTTTAACAATTCAAAAGTAGAACGACAAAAAGCAAAATTCATAAAAAATTATAATTTTATATTTATAGCAAACATGTTTTACTTTTAATAAAATAAACAAAAGCAAATAATGGCAGAAAATTAAGCTTTTAATTTATAAATTATTCTACTGGCCAGTTCATTACGCACATGAGATAAAAGTAAATAAGTTAAAAAAATAAAAATTTGTTATACTTCCTCAAATTTTCATTTAAGGTATAACAAAATTTACACAAATATTTACCTTGCAATAATGGTAACTCATTTAAATCCGGTAAAAGATGATCGCTTTGCAATTTTGAAGGCGAAAAATCATATAGAAAATGTTGTTGTTGCGTTGAATTTGGATATTGTTGTTGAGACTAAGATGATGAAACTTGTTCACGGATCTTTATGGCTCCACTACATAACTGAGGGGAATTCAGACGATTTGTTATGTCCGTTAATGATTGTTCTGTTTTTCCTTTTTCAATAGCATTCCGTCTGATAGTAGTAGAATGGACAACGTTTGTAAACCATAAAATAAAAAAAGAGGTAACTGTTATAAATGGAAAAAGGTAAGGAAACTATCAAAACCAATATAATGAAATAATCTATGGATGTTTAAGGGGTAGTATATAAGATTTGATATGCTTATTAGAATACTGATTTTTCTCCACTTGCAGCTGAGTAAAGCGGGCATAAAAGCAACTAATAAAGACGATAAACATGTACGACTAATCATCAAAAGTAGCTAAAAATTACAAATGCTCTAAATTTTAAAAATTGCATAAGATGTATGGAATGGGTGAACATATAAAAAATGATAAAACATATGACATAATATATTTTAAATTTATGCAATGATATATCAAATAATGCATATTCGGAAGAAAGATGATATACAACATAATAGAGAATAATGTGGTGAACGGATCAGAAAGTGCTTACGAAATATATATAGGACACATATTTTTTATACTTATAATTAAATTTCAGCATCTAACGCATCTATGAAACTGAACAAATAGTAGTACAAATAGATTTAATAAGAGACCGAATTTATGTCAAATTGCTTTAAGAACTGCAATATTACTCATAATCTCTATAATGTCAAAGTTTCATACCGTTCGAGGAAAATTTGGCCCGTTTCTGCTTCTGTATGCATATGCGATTTTTTGTTGCGAGTTTTTTCTGTTCTTCCATGTCAAAATGCCGTAAAAACAGAATTTTTTCCGAGAAGTTGTAGAGTCTTTCGTAATTCTATCAGAAATTTTGTAGGGCTTCTTGGCAACTCCTCAGTCTGTTGATTCCAATGCAAAACTAACTCTACCTTCTTCTGATAGTGTAGGTCGAAGTCGAAAATTTCTAAAGCAACCACAACAGGCTTGACTACAACAATTTTAGAAGAAAAAGTAATGTAAGCAAACGTAAAACCATGAAAGCAGGACTACGACATACATCTTGGTATAAAATTGATTGACGTTGAGGCAGGCAGGAGTTGAAAAATTGGGGTGAGAAACTGAATTGGGTTTTTTGAAGTTGAAGAGTGTTATCGTCTCTGTGTTAAAACTCAGAAAATCAGAAGAATTGTTAGAAGAAACAGAAAATATACACAAACGATAAGAAATATTCCGAGTCCACAATTTCCTTGTGTGTCCTTAAGGAATTTTAACCCCTTCACAAGTTGCCAAGGTAATGGATTAAATCCTCCCNTTATCGCTTCTGTGTTAAAACTCAGAAAATCAGAAGAACTGTTAGAAGAAACAGAAAATATATATAAACGATAAATAATATTCCGAGTCCACAATTTCCTTGTGTGTCCTTAAGGAATTTTAACCCCCTCACAAGTTGCCAAGGTAATGGATTAAATCCTCCCAGGATGAAACGGAATAACCTTCCTGCAACAGTGGCAATACCAACTGCAGGATACCAACAAACTCAAAGAACGGAGCAAGATCACACTTACGAATTTGAGAGAGAGAGAGAGACTGCGAGGTAGAATGCAGTATTCAGAATGGAATTCGTGTTTTTCAGTGTCTGAAAAAATAAGCTATGCCTCAGAATTTATAGGCAACTATTGGAAGAGGTGTGATGTCTGTTCAGAAAAAAAAGTGTTTGTTCAGGAAGGAAAACAAGCAAAGGCAGCGTTTTTGGATTTCAGTTAATTCCGTTAATGAACTAACTGACATTTAATTTAATTATTTAATTAATTAAATAAACTTTGTCCAAAAATAATCTTATCGATCGTTTGACAAAGCCGAAGCCGAAGCCGAAGCCGAAGCCGAAGCCGAAGCCGAGCGACGACGACGGCGCGGGGATACATCCTCTTCAACTCCTTTTAAGAGCTCTAAGAAGTGATCCTATATTTATACACACAAGTGTAGTTGTCTTTCACCAATGTGGTACAAAGTTCATGACAAAAGCTCACTTGATTCAAATTTTCATTTCCCTCCATTTTATTTCCCACCATTTCCCAATTCACACTCCTAGACTTTTAAGCCCAATGCTTAAAGNAATTTTTTTTTTTTTTTTTTTTTTTTTTTTTTTTTTTTTTTTTTTTTTTTTTTTTTTTTGCAATTTATATTATTTTTTTACTTTTTTTCTTCTTTTTTAATGAAGTAGTATTTTTAGTTTACTATACGTCCAGTCACTCCTAACTCTTTAAATGTGTTTTCGAAATAATTAAAAATTAAAGTACAACAGGAAACTTAATTTATATTTTACCAATATATTTTCAACTAATTGAAGAATTAATTAGCCCATTGTTATTAATTCTTAGCAAGTCCTAACTCACCAAATTAATAATTTTACTAATATTGTGAATATTTACAAATCGTTGTGTTTATGTATATTTATCCATAGGAGAAACGAAATTCGTCCCCCATGTTTTATATTTTAAAGGCGGTGGAGTATGTAGTTTTTTTTCCTTTTTCTTCTGTTATTAACATATCGCACATATGGTCTAGTTATATGTGATGTAATATCATAAGAAATTACATATTTTTGGATTTTCAGATCGCCAAATAGAAACATAATGGCTAAATTTCATGTTTTTTCTTTCCATATCATTTGACCTACTCTATATTCATGCTTCAGGTTGGTGAAACAGTCAAAAGTGTTTTTGAAAGGTATAAAGAATATGAGAGTGCCTTGCCTCCCATGGACTTACAAATCCAACGTATTTCATTGGTTCCAGCGACGTCGTAAATCCAACGTGAATTGCCTTTGTTGTTGTTATGATGTATAAATGATAATCTACATGATTATAGTTCAATTTACGCAGACTACTGAGGAACAGAAATGGTCTGATTCAACTTCAAGTGCGCAAAGTGCTCTGCAGAGATTAATTTCAGTTGATTTAGTTTTCTTTTTTTTATGGAAATGTTGAATTTGCGAAGCACGATGATTGGAAGCAAGAAGAAGATAGGACTGCTAATAAAGTCTTTTAAGGTATTTGGCATCTTTACTTTGGAACCTTTTTTTGTAAGATTACAACAGATATAGTTGCTACAATGTTCTTTCCCTTGTTTACTTCTTTTGTCCTTTTCTTTTGGGGCACTGATACATTCTTTTGCTTATTGTCACTTATTAAGAATGATTACATATAGTTATATTTTACATATAGTATAAGTTAAACTCAAAATGTAATTGCTCGCCTCGTGCGGGTAACTTGGTTGGAACCCTTGGTACTTCTAATGTGAACCTGTGAAGCACGATGATTGGAAGCAAGAAGAAGATATGAATGCTATATTAATTTGTTACTAATGTATTAGTGTATTATCAGTAAGTTAATTTCAGCTTTCTACAGTAGTGTGAACATCAGAAGGTGAGTTATATTTTGGTGTTAAGCAGAAAGCAATGTACATCTCCAACTAATTATGTGTGTGTATCATGATTTTAGGCTGCTCTGTAGTATAAATTCCATCAAGCCTAAACAAAATTTTTGCTGCTCCACTCAAACATGTAAGTAGCCAAAGTAATATAGCATCATTTATCTGGACCTCTGGGAAAGGATGTAAGGGAAAGATGCCCTTGTTGCACCTATGAACACCTCACACGCTGCTGTATTTCTCAATACAAGCTTAATACGGGGATTTATAAATGTGTGCTGCATTCATGGTGGCGCTTAAAGGAAATATCAAAGTAACTTCCAATGGATGCTTCTCTCAAATATCTTTAGAACTATGTATCAAGTTATTAGCATGAGAAGACCATGTCTTTTGAAGTTACTTCTGCATTTTGGTTTAATAACATGGCTTGGGCATCTATATTTTTCCCAAACTTGCACAACATGTATGTATCCATGACTTTGGTTCAGTTTAAGTTGACGAATTAATTGTTTATCAGGAACGTGATTTACTTTTGAGTTTAAACAATAGGTTTTGGTAAAGGGTATTTAGGATCTTGATAGATTACCGTAAAAAATAGTGGCTCATGCAGATATATAAACTCCTTTAAGGGACATTTGAGCAGGGATACCGTTTGCTGTGGATATGAGTTGCTCCCCATTCTGATTTGCCGATATTAAAAGAAATGATCTTTTAACTTCTATTGGTATCTGATTAGCTACAAAACGTTTCTAAGCCACTTAAAAGAGAAGCATAACTCTGTATAAATTATCAGTATATCATATTGCTATTTGGAAGTCTAACTAAGAGAGAGGGGCCTTTTACAAAACTAAAAGATATATATTCCACTTATTAAAATCTAAGTTCAAGCTTCAAGAATTGGGTTATGCTTCTTAGCTCTATCCTTGTTATGACATAAATGTTTGTTTGAATCAACTATAGGTTGTGCCTGTAGTCACCATAAACGACAGAATAATATTTCTATATCAAATTGCATTTGCTTACCCTCAATACAAATATAGTCACGCAAAATAACTACATCGATTAAACTCGGGGAAATTTCCTCACATTTTGTTCATGTCTCGTAGATTTAAGAAGTTAATATGATGATTTGTGCTAAATTGTGGTATTTCTATGTGTGAGAATCATTATGATGCAATTTGGGACGAAATGGCGCGAATTAAAGCAAAATCGTAGCAAAAAGGCAAAGATGAATTTTGAGGGCGCCAGGGGCAGCGTCCCACGCTGCTCTGGACCTCGGGATGTGAATCTTCCCTATTCCGCCTAGGATTCGAGTATTCTCTATATAGTAATCTGCTTAGCCTTATGTAACGTCCCTTTTTAATTGTATTCCTAAGAATCCATAGGAATACAATTCTTAAGATTATACTTCAAGTGCACAAAGTGTTGTACAGAGATTACATATAACACCGATTCAAACAATTGTGACAGCAAAGAATGAGCCAAAAATGAATGCACAACCAATAATGAAACAGATTCTGAGGCAGCAACAGTACATTCATCAACGATTGTACCGTTAAGATCTACATGTGGAACATTGATGAATGATCATTCTGTTGTTTCTTGTATCAGGCACAGTTGCTGAAGATATGTTTCACTAGCAAGCAAGACTTATAGGGTCCATCTGACAGTCCTTATGGTGGTGGGATGTTTCTTGTTACCATTCATTTTCCACGTGATTATCCATTTAAGCGTCCGAAGGTATTCCATCTACGGCATGCTGTTACATACATTTATTGATGGCTGACCTGATAAGTTATTCGCTTGCGTATGGACGTACTATTCCTAAATCTTGCAATTATAATATATCAATTGGTTTCAAAGGTCTTTGGTAACAAAAGTATTTTATGCCAAGTACAGATGTTATAGCTCATTCCCTAGCAAATGAGCTGCTTTGCATATTCTGTCTCATTGCATATATATTCTTCTGTAGCAAACTTAGGAACACATCCATGTCATCTCATTTTCTCGGTCATTTTGCAACTCTTAAGTCAATGAATTTTGCTAATTTTTTTTTATCTTTAACGATGAAGAGCCTTGCACCAGCAAATTATCTGTCACTTTTGTCGTTTTTATCATTCACTATTGAAACTGTTATAGTGAAGTGCTATTATATAACGATGTTGTTATAGTAAGCAACTGTTTTTTGGTTTATGTAATCCTATAACTGCTAGGCATTGGATTGTAAGTTTCCTTCTCTCTTGCTGAAGCTTTTCTTTCAAAGAATAAAGTCAAGCTTAAAAGGATTATGTAATGTTTTTTACATAAATGCTGAAGCTCATATTCTCTGCCTAAACAGTGTTATGGTATGAAATTGTTGTTTCATGTAATGTGTTCCTTCATCCTTCTAGCAAAAGCTAAAGGCGGAGGTTGTAACTTGTCTATTCTGTTTAAATAGAATACTGCAATCTTTAGACAATGGCACATAGCTATACATTTTGCAAATCTACCACAGTTAATGCTTATCTTATTTTTTATGGTAGTTTAAAACCATAAAGAAGAAAAAAGCAAAGATCATTAACTGGATAGAAACAAAAATTATGATGACTAACAAAAAAATCTTATAAAGCAGAAATAATTTGATTTAAGTTATGAGAATTATCTTGATACTTTATTCCTTAATGAATAGTATTAACAATTACAGCTAACTGCTCCTTTGAGCAACACATATGCTCTGGATATGACATATTCTATACACTTAGGTGTTGGAATTTTTTTTGAGAACTCAGTAAGAAACCTGTGTTGCTTGCAAGTTCCTAACAACAGTTGCACCTCATTTTCGTTTTCTGATATTAAAAGACATGATCTTTTATCTGCTTTGGTATCTGATTAGCTAGTAAATGGTTAATAAAAATATTCTGATTCTACTTCAACTGCACAAAGTGCTCTGCAGAGATTACATATAAGGCAGATCAAAAATATTTTGACAAATAATACTTCAACAACACAACATTCATTTGATATAAGTAATAACTGAATTCATGATTGATAAAGAAAATATGAAGTTGCATAGGTAAAGTCATTTCACCATATCACATATCAACAACAGCACATTCATTCGACATAAGTACAAAATATATAATTGCACAAATAGACGCATTGCAGTAAAACCAATCAGAGATTCTTTTCTTTCTTTATGACCCTGCGAACCTTGTTGCTAGAGAGTTGAGAATTGAAGTCATCATCTGGTCCTACTGCTGATGCATTATTAGCGGATCTAGTATTCTTGTCATACATCTTCAAAGGAGATATTTTTACATTGCAAGAATCACCATCTTCTAACACCGACGATCCACTTTCTGATACGCTTTTATCGATGGGAGTTTGCAAAATAGACTGTTGACTTTCGGCCATTAGATCCTTCGAAAAACCAAAAAAGTTAATACCAGTTGGAGAGCAATATTGTTGTTTTGTTGCATAATTTTGACTATAATTGTTAAACAAATAAATAATGCTGTAAAAATTTAAATTTCATGAAATTTACCCCGAAAAGCTTATCTCCACTTGAGCTTTGTCCATCAAAAAACTGTGGATCCTTCCATTACGAACAATCATTAAGGCGGTCTCCAATCTCGCTCGGCTCGGGGCGNAAGCCGGTCTGTGGCAGTCAACAAGCAGCACTTGTCATAGGAGCGAACCCTACCCTCTTCAGTCAAATAGGGACGAGCTATATCCATTGTCCCCAGAGTTGACCGACGATGTGAAGGAGAAGAATGCTACTCTATAATCGGTACAGTCCTCTTTCTGAAAGCGCTCTGCCCAGCTTAGCGCATGGTCGGGCATGGAACATGTTCACAAGGATCTTGGCATGATGGAAGGCCTAGGAGTATTGTGTGAGCACGAGGTAAACAGAAATTAAAAAGAACATTCATTCTATGAGTGCAAAAGTATTTACACTAAATTTTGTGTAAGGAGGTTTGTGAGTTAAAAAAATTTACGGTGATATTGTCTTCGAATAAACTGTGGTTGTATTCCTTTAGAAGGTCATCATCATCAGTAAGCTTAAGAACTTTGTAGACTTCGACCTGAGACTCAATATTCTCTTGCTTAACAATAACCTTGAACATTAATTTTTTATAAAGAATATCGTCCAGTTCACTTGGATAAGAACAATCAGCATCCGCAAGTGAATTCTACACCAAAATTCATAGGTTAGAAATATTTTTTGGTTAATCAAATTAACTTTAGCAGTATACCTCAAGTAATCTTTCCTTAAGTTCTTTTGCGGACTTCCCTATAAGCTGCATAGCCTTGTGATTCCAAAGAAACAATGAGATAAAAGCGGTTCTATCCATAACTCGAACTTGAAGCCTATACCTGCAACTCAATTTTGATAAACTTATGCTTTTTTTTTATAGATAGAAGATTTTAAATAAACATAAATAGTAATTACCTATGAGTAAATGAAAATTGTTCTTCATTGCATTTCTTACAAAATTATTTATTTCCAACTTTATCAACCTTTCGACTACACTTGTTGCATGCCAAGTATGACCATCCCCGGTCAAGTTCCAAATTAACCAATTTTGCCGCAATCCAATAGCTACTTTCCTATTTAAAAAAATAAAAGTTTATTGTAAATTGCAAAACAGAAAACATAACGTAAATATAATTGACAAAGTTAATTAAACTCACTTGCGTGCACTGAACTAAATCCCTAATAGTTTTAAACAATACAATTCCTTTGTCTAGCTCATCTCTAACAGAGTAACTTTACTGAGAACTTGTTTTTGTGATTCGCTCAATGTTTGATTGGCGTGCTGCAAGTAACCTGCATAAGTCAAAAATTGTTATTTATAAGTACTATTGTTATATTTTGTGTGCATAATGAAAAGGACTATACACTTGACAAACCTCGATTTAAAAGTCCGTAGACTGCGGCAACGCAGAGTTTATCCATATCTTTGTCTGATACCAACAACTACGCACAAAGTAATTACCTATGTATCAAATGGAAAATAAATAAATATTGTAGACATAAAAAATTTTATACACTAAAATAGAATAATACATGTAATATATGGTAAACCTCGAAATTTCTGAGCTTTTATATGCTGGAAAACAACAATCAAAGGCTCATCGGCAGATTCATTCAAGTGATGTTGAATTTGATCCACAAGTTCGCTCCATAAGGTTACCAAAATCCTGTTCCTCCTATACGTTTCATGGTAAGGTTAATATAGACATATATAGGTAAGCTATCCATAAAATATTATTTATATTTTTCAATTACTTACTGATCATCTTCAAGTACAACATTCATAAACACACTTTGGTCGTCTCCTTGCTTGTAGGTCTTAACATCTTCATAGGTCACAACCTGACCAACAACATCTATATATATATATAAGTGAGTCACATAGTTTTACAAATACCATTATTTCCTTACAAATGAAAAGAAGAATTACCGAGTAATTCTGACTCATCGACATCATGTTGATTTGTTAGTTGGTCAAAAGGGCGCAAGTTAAAGATGTTCATATGAAATGAAGGATCATTTGTTTCCTCAACAAATGTCTTTGAGTAAATGTCAGCCTCATGTTATGTGTCGTAGTCCTCAACTTCAGATTATTTGGTCCGACGATAAAGTAGTTCATACGATATAAGCGAAGTTCATGTATCTTGTTCCTAAAAAACTTGACAACATACTTTCCGATTGAAGCATGTATATGATCACCCTACAAAATCAGATTCATTATTAGCGCACAATTATAAGCTCGTATATAGCGGATATCACTGCCTAAAGTTATCCTCCATGTTTGATATCAAAAACCAGAATGCTATATAAAGAATTTATGCAACTTAAGTGACGTTATCCTAAAGATTTTATATCAAAAACCAAAATGCTATATAGAGAAGTTATATAACATATACATACAAATCTGTAGGATAAATTTATTCATAAGGAATATGAAGCCAATCTGCCGAACTTGAACGTTGAAATATATAGACAAAACATCAGTCGCATATAAGTTTTAGGAGTGAAGTATTAGGCTTTATAAGATTAATTTCAGGCGAAGATATGTTGAAAATAAAGACAAAATTATTGAGAACGGAAGGATCAGTCAATTTGCATTCGAAATTCAAAAAATATTTATCAACAATCCTATAAGAACCAGAATGCTACAACATTTACGAGTAAATATGAAAAATTCGTAAACACTTAGCAGCCTATAAAATCAAAAACTTCCTCCTAATATAGAATGCGATAGTTTTAGTAAGTTTAAAACTATGAGAAAGTTTAATATGTTATCTTAGAATCCTGGAAAACCAATTCAATTGAATACAATATTTCAGGCTTAAAGCGATCCGACATTACCCATATTCGAACGACTCTAACTATGAGATTCCATTGCATCGAGTTCCCTGAAATTTGTTTGATATCATGAATTTGTGTGGCCATATTTCCAAAGTAATCTAATCAGACTCGTAAACCTCGAGTAGATAATATATGAAGTTGAAAAGGTTTTGAAAATATAAAGCACATAAATCCGATATATATAGATGTGCAGATAAAATAGTGATGTTTTAGTTGGAAGCCCATGTTTGGGAGCACATCAGTCGTGGGATAATGCCGACGATTTTGCCTTTGATGAAATAACTTCACGTTTGACGAGATGCCAGTTAGTTTGTTGAAAAAACTGGAATTACTCGTCCTTTTTTTGAAAACTCTTATGTATAAAAGAAATAAATTTAAAATTTTAGGTGATAGTCGTTGAGTGAAATATGGCCAACTAAAAAAGTGGGATTTTTTTTAAATCGTGGGTTATGGAAACCATGAATCGTGGGAGTATTGGAAACCATAAATCATGGGAGTCTTGGAAAGCAAAAATCGTGGAAATCAAATATTGGAGATTTTTTGGCTGATTTGTAGTCTTAAGACAAAAACTCCAACTATCTTGGAGACTTGTCCATGAATCGTGGGAGTATTGGAAACCATAAATCATGGGAGTCTTGGAAAGCAAAAATCGTGAAGGAGTGAAAATCAAAAATTGGAGATTTTTTGGCTGATTTGTAGTCTTAAGACAAAAACTCCAACTATCTTGGAGACTTGTCCATGAATCGTGGGAGTTTTGGAAACCATAAATCATGGGAGTCTTGAAAGCAAAAATCGTGGAGGAGTGGAAATAAAAAATTGGAGATTTTTTGGTTGATTTGTAGTCTTAAGACAAAAACTCCAACTATTTTGGAGACTTATCCAAATTTTATACATGTGTTAGCATTCTAGGTAGTTTGTTATTCTATATAGAAGAAGAAGATAGAATAGATTTTCCATTGCGGCAAAAAGGATGTTATTTTTGATAAAGTATTTACTTATCTAAACAAATTATTTTTTGGGTTGTGACCTAAAATATATTTAATTCTTTCTAATTTTAAAAGAAAACAAGCGCGACAATATTTCCCTCGTTTTATTCCCTTTCCCCCCAAAATTTCCGTCTTTTGTTTTTCACACACAAATACCATCAACCCTAACCGCCCTAAATGCTCAATAGAAGCGGCCAGAAAAAACCCAAGAACACTGGTATATTCGTTGATTAGTGTTTTGAGTCGGGAAGTTCGAATGGGGGTTGCTTAATTAAGGCTGGAGTTGTAAGTTCCTTCCCCTCTAATTTCATTTGTTTCTAGTTTTGGATTTTGATTCTCTTATAGCTTTGGTTAATGCTCTTAAAATAGGAGGTCGTACCTCGGGTCAACACTCCCTCAAAGCAAAATTAGGGCTCAATTTCATGCGAAGTCATCACTGAATTCTCAAGAACCTGAGTTTCCATGTTGTATTGGAGTATAATATTTAAGTTTTCGCGACAAATTTTAATTTCAATATTCACTAACTTTATTAGTGTATTTTGGTGGTTTATGATTGAACTCGTGATGGGTATTTAGGTTGAAGAAATTGAGGAAAAGAAATTTTTTCATAGAAAAGTCAGAGCTATAATAGCTATCTCAACTGGAAATCTTTTCCACTATAGTTTTGTAGTTTGTTTTATTAGTTTGAGTCATTAAAATAGTTGCTTCCAATTTAGTCTCTTTAAACGCAAAACAGAGACTTACGCTTGGTAAGAAAAGTCCAGTAGCATCTGCAGTTGGCATGTGTGTGGTGGCATCATCCGTATGTAGGTGTATAGTGTGTGTGCAAATAACTTAATAGAGGAGAATTTGAAATTGTTTTGTAGCAATCAGCTGCTTCAGAAGCTCTACTAAATTGACAATTATTGAAGTATGATAGAAGTACCATCAAATTGTTATGTTGTAGTTTTAGAAAACTAAATATGTTAATATTAATTCGATGAACATGATATATGTCTGTTTTGCATTCTTCTTTATGATGGTTATGTTGGAGTAGGTTTCTGTTATTCGATGAAAGTGGCACTTACTATCAGAAGCAAAAAAGAATAAGATCAACTACTTGATGGTTATGTTGGAGTAGGTTTCTGTTATTTTCTTGCACACCCTTTTGTAAATGACAAGCTTGTGCATTGTTTTTCATTAGATATGCCTATAGCGTTTTTTAAATAGAAAACGAACATCTGATTGATAACTGATTGGTTGACATCTTGTAATGATTTGTTAGGCAGAAGAGCAAAAACATGCCATCACTTATCGTCTTGAAGTCCTATAGAAAGAATGACATTTCTTTGGTGTTGCATTTATATTTTTAATAAGGTATTTTTCTGCTTAATTACTATTTCCTTCGAGTAATGGCGATATGAATGTCTCAGCTCAAAATAGCCTCTTCTTTTCCATCTCAGGAAGGAAGGCGCAAAATTTATTGGAAATGATCTATTGAGTGGTTAGTTCCTAGCTGTATTTTGGAAGATCTTTTTTGGGTTCCTTAATGCTGGAATAAGGGCTGAAATGGTTAGAGATGGTACCTATTTATTTTACTTTAACAATTAAACTTACTTATATATAACTATTCCTTCTTGTTTAGTTAAGTTATTTATACTTAAATCTTTTTCATACCTAGATGGCTGAGACAGGGATAAAGTCAGGACGAGGACAAATTTGTCTTGCTATGCATAAGAAATACGATTGGATCATATGTGAGTGAGCGGGCAAGAGAAAAATTTGTAAGTTGCACTCCTTTCCCTTATCTCCTCTAGAACTAGAATCATGATTTGCATCTTGGTATGTGTCTGTAATGTTGGTAATATCGTGGACGATACGTTGGCTATGTGAGATTCATTTTTCTACTTTTCCAGTTCTATAAGCATTGTGCTTTAGCATCTGAGGTTGTCTTAGCTCCCTTGATGGTTTAAGCGAACTGAAAAATCTTGTTCTTGTATTTACTTTCCTCAAAGGTCTTTGCTTGTTGCTATTGTACTGTGTAAAAAACTTGGAGAAAGAAAAAGATTATTTGTAATTTTATAGCCTGTATTCTTTAGTGTTTGAGTTTGACGTAGTAGAGCCACCCTTGATGACTTGTGTGAATTGAGAATTTTCTCATTACTAATATGCCGCATTTAACTAATTATTAGTTTTATAGTTTACTAGTCCTATTTTGTTAGAGAGATGTTACTGGTTTATAAGTTTCTCATCAAATATTTTTATTTCATTGTTTCAGCTGGATGATGAGTTTACTTCACTTGTGGAATAAGAAAATCATCGGGTGGCAACAATGAAAATCACCAAGCAAATACATAGTGCTTTTTATATGTTTATAAATTTATAAATTGTAGAACCATTTTAGATTTGATAATGTTTAAGTTACATTCTGTTTAATAAAAATTTTGAGTTACCTTACATTAGTTTGTATTAGCTTAGTTTGATAAAGATTTGAACTTCTTGTGTTATAAGTTATCTAATAAAATTGTTTTTTCAATGCTATAATCCAGTTTATTTTTTAAAATAATAAGATCATATTACGGGGGTTATCAAATCCCCACTGTCACGACCCAAAATCCATAAGGCCCTGATGGCGTCGGACATCATTGTCAGACAAGCCAATCATTAATTAATTGAAATAATTTTCTGTTTTTAATATTTATGAAAACAACATTTCCTTTCACTTTATTACATATTAACTAAATAAAATCTGTTAATTAAAATAATGGTTCGAATACTACACTTTAGCAATTACATCCCAACACACCCCAGAACCCGGTGTTACAAGTACATGAGCAATTTCTAAGAATTTATACAATTATTACAAAGCTTGTCCGAAATACAAGTTGGACAAGGAATTTTAAAATAAAAATAAATACAGTACGAGGGAGACTCTGTCAGCTGCGGATCGCCTCCGGATGATGCAGCTCGCCTAAGTTTCAGAATCCTCCACATTGCTATGAAAGTACTTGCGCAATAAAATGCACAGCAAGTCTAGCATGAGTACAAAAATGTTTACTCAGTAAGTCGCCCGCTTAACCTTAGAGAGGTAGTGACGAGAGGTCGAATTAGACACTCACTAAGGGCAAACAAATTAATTAACAGTATAAGATGAACAAGATAGACATGTAAAGGTAGTAAAGAAGCATATATATAAGGTACTGGAATCCAAGTAAAAAAAACTGGAAATAAACAAACGTTTACCATTTTCTTATTATTTTCCAAAATATCTTAAATAAACAATTTCCTCTTTATTTTTCCCCAAATATCATAAATCCACAATTTCTTGTTTATTTTTTCCCCTCAAATATCTTATCACTTCAAAGATCATGAAAAACATTTAACAATTTAGCATGCGCATACGGGATAAAGACAACCGGCCTGAGCCATCATAATAATCATCTCTGTGCACTGTCGAGGGTCGAACGGCCCGAACCATAATATTTTTTTCAAACTCGCCGTGGCATACGGCCCGCTCCCATGAGAGTGAGGGAAATAACACTCCGCTCGTGAAATGTAAATTGTGAAGCGGTCACATGCAGTAATGCACCATCAACAGTTCACCCCGACTACGTCGGGAAATCAAATACTCAAGTAAATGAAAAATTTCTCTTTTGAAAATCACAAATAGTATTTGAACCCCTTTTTTGAAATTCACTTGCCAAGTTTTTTTATAATGTTTAATAACATAACCTTATCCGGAAACACAATTGCCCGCGAAGGAAATCAATTCTCTTTTTAGATGCTTAAGACAATAAACTCTAATCTCCTTTAGTCATTCAATTACAATTTCAATTATATTAGCAGTCTAACATTACAAACAAGATCACATGTACAACAGGTAAGGCATGCTAGTGGGTCCGAGGCTACCCGGACATGGCACAATAGTAGCTACGCACGGACTCCCGTCGTCTCGCGCGTACATAGCCCCCGCAGATAGTAACACATACTTAATTAGTTCATCTAGGGGACAATTCTCCCTCACAAAGTTAGAAAGGAGACTTACCTCGCTCCGAGATTCCATAACCGGCCTCCAAGCCCTTCCGATGACTCCAAACAGACGCACAATGCTCCAAAACTATCCAAACAACAACAACCCAATGAAAATATACTCTAATATTGCAACAATTCCAAATTATATAATTTTTCAACCCCGCTTAGTGAAAATGACCAAAATGCCCTCTGGTCCACGTGCCCGGAATACGAAATTTCTCAAAGATATATTCTACCCATAGCCTTACTAACTCAAATATACAATTTACTCAAATATTCATGCTCAATTCGTGGCTAAAAAATCCAAATTTCCATTTTCTAGGTTTCTTTAAGATTCTCCAAATTTCCAATCAATTTCCATGCCTAATCCATGCATATAATCTTGTATTTAACTTAGAAGCATGAAGGAGTTACTTACCTTGACATTGCATGAAGAAATCCTCTCTTTGAAGCCTTCCAAGATCGCCTAAGCCAAGGAAGAAATGAAGAAATGTCCAACAATTCACGTTTTAAAAACATTCTGCCCAGCCTCGATTCTGCACCTGCGGTCCTACCTCCGCACCTGCGGCTGCCTCAACTCCAGCCCAAAATCGCACCTGCGCCCTCTGTCCGCATCTGTGTCTTCGCAGGTGCTGAAATGCCATCGCAGCTGCGCTCCCAGCCAGACCATCCATCCTTCGCACCTGAGGTGCCATAACCGCACCTGAGGTGCCATAACCGCACCTGCGGCCAAATCCTCGCAGGTGCGGTCACACCAGATGACAACAACCTCAACCTTCTTCAAACTCCCAAACTTGATCCGTTAACCACCTAGAATCCACACGAGGCCCCTGGGACCCTGTCCGATTATACCAACATGTTCCAAAACATAATGCGGACTTGCTCGAGGCCTCAAATCACATCAAACAACATCGAAACCACGAATCGCACCCAAATCCCAACTTTATGAACTTAGAAATTTTCAACTTCTATATTCGATGCCGAAACCTATCAAATCACGTCCGATTGACCCCAAATTTTGCACACAAGACATATTCGACATTGCGGACTTGCTCCAACTTCCGGAATCGCATTCCAACCTCGATATCAAAATTTCCACTTCCGGTCAGATTTCTCAAAAACCTTCAAATTTCTATCTTTAGCCAAATGACTTCAAAATGACCTCCGTACATCTGAATTCACTTCCGATCACTCTCCCAACGNCAAAATGCTGACTTCCACATTATACGCCAAAATGCTCCCGGGTTATCCAAAACCCGATCCGGACATACGCCCAAGTCCGAAATCATCATACGAACCTGCAGGAACCCTCAAATCCTGACTTTGAGGTCGTCTACTCAAAATTTCAATCTTAGTCCATTTCTCCAACTTAAGGCTTCTGAAGTGAGAATTTTCTTTCCAAATCAACTCTAAACTTCCTGAAATTCAATTCCGACCACACCTACAAGTCATAATACCTGAAATGGAGCTGCTCACGACTTCAAATCGCTGAACGGCGCGCTAGAGATCAAAATGACCGGTCGGGTCGTTACATTCTCCCCCACTTAAACCGATGTTCGTCCTCGAAAGTGCCAAGAACTGCTCTGGAGTTATCTGAAATCACTGTTTAACACGTCTTGCACCTGCCCGTGCTACCACAACCCAGTTGAGTACATTAGCTTGATCAAATCTGAAGATTTCTTCTTTTATCCATATAATAGGCTCAGAACCTAGTTCCAATACCTGAAATTTTCTCTGCCAGGCCTAGTTCCAATATATAAACACCGCATCAATTACCACACGACATACCAGAACATGACTGCATACCCTTACTGAATTAGCACCATGCACCGCATAATTCACCACCTGACCACAATGACGCTCCCTGAACCTTAATAGCCAAAATTCTACGAATCTGGTGCTCCCGATGCACCTCATAACAAATATACATACATCCTGCTATAATGCTGACGATACCACCACAACGGAGGAAATGTGTAGAAATTCATACCCAACTGCAGAATTAAAAAATCTTTGAATAACTCATCTTGACTCGAATCATCACCTCATTACGAACCTGAATAGTGGTATTTGTTCTTTAATATACACTTCACATAACCTTATCGTACTAATCCCTGATCCGATAATCTCGTCTCACTCAATATGAACTGCTTAGACAACAAATCACCCCAAGCATGACCAACAACCTCACATGATACCACATTGCGACAATAGGTCATAACTCGAACATGATAAATAAGAAATGACTCAGGAAGGGACTATTCAACTCACGCAACTAATATGAACTTTTCTCAGAAAATAGGAAGTAAAACATAAGAACATTAAATATATATTAACCCTTCTCATCATCACACTGTTGCGGCGTGCAACCCGATCCAAATAACATACCCGTGGCGACGTTCCACCCGATCCACACATAAAATTTACATAGGAAGATATATATATGGAGTTGGTTTGCTCACTATCACAAATTACTGAATATCGATCATAAGCAAGCTAAGTGCATAATACCATCTTGAGGAGATTGATAAAGCCGTATGCTACCAAACTCTCACAACTGAGGTGCGATATACATATATACACTCTGGGTCTCAAGAGCTATCCTGCTCACATAACATCCCCACTACGCGAGACCTTAACACATAGGAAATTATCAAGTCGTTTCACAACTCACACGACACAAATCACAATATCGCATAAATTTGACGAAGACGGAGCAACATATGCTATTCTAATACCTTTTCATGAAAAGCGCTCTACTGGAATGGACATGCCTGGCTCATACAGAGCCCATAATCATATTTAAATCCATCCACAAACATCGAGTCTACCTTGCTCACACCAACTCATCTAATAGCTTTTACCTGGGTCCATATTAACCCACTTCCTCTCATAATATGCAAGAACAACCATCATAGCCCAGACAAACACCCCACAATCCACAACCAAATGAACTGAACGCCTCTCAGGCATAACTTCTCAAATAAACAACATTGCACTTCTTTATACTCAGTCCAAATCTTCANATCGCATGAATTTGACGAAGACGGAGCAACATCTGTTGTTCTAATACCTTTCCATGAAAAGCGCTCTACTGAAATGAACATGCCTGGCTCATACAGAGCCCATAATCATATTTAAATCCATCCACAAACATCGAGTCTACCTTGCTCACACCAACTCATCTAATAGCTTTTACCTGGGTCCATATTAACCCACTTCCTCTCATAATATGCAAGAACAACCATCATAGCCCAGACAAACACCCCACAATCCACAACCAAATGAACTGAACGCCTCTCAGGCATAACTTCTCAAATAAACAACATTGCACTTCTTTATACTCAGTCCAAATCTTCAATCCATCAAGTGACTACATGTCACACTTATACAATCTTTTCGCGGTCATGCTTCCACGACCTTCCACACAAGGCAACAAGACACCTCAAGAACCCATGACCAGGGCACAAAGCCCCTTCCACCGAATATCAATCTCAGGTGACACTAAAGATAACACCAGCTTACTCTAAACTTTCGAATCTCTTCTTTAAGCTTACACCAGCTTACTCTAAACCACCTGCTCAACAATCTATCTTCTTTAATCATCTTCAATTGCCTCAGGAGNCTTGATTCACGAGACTATGCTGCCTAAATCCCGCAACCCGTCTCATACCCTCCTGATAATCTTTCTACAATCCGGAGTTTATTTCTCTCACTCCTCCAATACTATCCTGCAAGCTGAAACATATCATAAAACATTTTTTTCCTCAGAAATTACTCTGCAAAATCTCAATTCTCGATCATACTGCTGCCTAAAACCCTTAAGCGCTGCATTCTTAACTTTTGAACTCACTAGGACCGCTATTGAGAGTCACCCACCCTGACTGGCCCGAATACAATCAACTCCAAGGCTCTCCTAGCACATGAACACCCTTTTCAATGAAGCACGTGACTGAGTCACTACTCTGACAACTCACCTATGCCTTAAGCAAAATTCTGAATCTTCCAAAGCCTAACCCCGGTCTGACGGGGCCAACTTTTGCACACATTCATCAAATCCCATGCACAATCATCATTTTACTCCTTTACCTTAGCTGTGATAACTTGCTAACATGACGACAATCCGTAACCCTATGATAACACCATCCTGCAACCCAACTGAAGATGGTGGGACTCCCCCCATTTATCCTGAAGCTACTCCTTGCACCACTCTAGACCCTGCCGAGATCCTTTCTCCTTTGATAACATGATCTTTCTCGACCAATCCGTCCAATTCTTCCAAATTCTCTTGCTATCACTCCCTAAATACTCAAACTCTCTAGCATCATTCACACATTCTACCTCCTACCGAATGGCCACTAGAACCCCTCACCGAGACCTGCCAACCATGCCACCGCTAACCTACTCACAGGAGATAATCCACCTGTGGAAATCACCAACTGACACCTTTCAGTGACGATGAAAATCACGCTCTCTACGACTCAATAATCCATCCTACGCCCTGCTTCATTTACCAACTTTACTAGTCCGTCCGCTCCTCATAGACATCCATTAAATGTGCGACAATATCTTCAAATTCCAAGCTATGCTGCCGCACCCCCACTTTGCGGTTGCTCGACTTCCGCTTCTTACACCTGGCCTCCTAGAAATGGAACCACCGCCTAGCCTCACTTCAGGATCATTTTCTGCCAACCACATTCTTCAATACTTCTTCTCAATACTCTGACCCCACGTAACCGAAGAAACCATAGCACCTACAAACTTAACACATTCCATTCGATCAATGACGATGACTTCACGTCACAAGTGCATATCCCACCTCACTTGAAGACACCCAGTCTTACTACTTTATCAACCCCAACCAGACCATTCATAACCCAAATGCCTTTCATCTGCCGGAACTAAAATACCGAAGTCTCGAAATCAAACTCTGAGAAGACCTCCCTTCAAACCATTCATCACCCCCAATATACGGGCAAGCATTCTATCATCATACCGACATCGCACGACAATCAATCACAAGCATCATCATTACTTGAGCATAGCTTTAAGGCTCTCAGAAACACAACTACTAAGCTGAAACAACATATTATTCCTTTGCAGGGCCATAACAACAGCCCCAACCAATTACACATGGAAACATCTCGACTTACATCCGTAGCACCATTTCAATTCCTCAAATTCCTGATTTATAGTAAGCGCTCGCGACGCGTAAGATTGAGTAGGAATAAACATTAGCATAAGCCTCAAAGGAATCAAATCACACAATGAGGAATCAAGATGGTAAGTACTCCTAACAGCCCTGTAACCTCTCGAAGATAAGTACAAACGTCTCCAGACCGATCCGCAAGACTCTACTAGACTTGCTCATGAATCGTGAGACCTAAGGGAACCTAGTGATCTGATACCATGTTGTCACGACCCAAAATCCATAAGGTCGTGATGGTGCCGGACATCATTGTTAGGCAAGCCAATCATTAATTAATTGAAATAATTTCCTGTTTTTAACATTTATGAAAAAAACATTTCCTTTCATTTTATTACATATTAACTAAATAAAATCTGTTAATTAAAACAATGGTCCGAATACTACACTTTAGCAATTACATCACAACACACCCCAGAACCCGGTGTCACAAGTACATGAGCAATTTCTAAGAATTTATACTATCATTACAAATCTTGTCCGAAATACAAGTTGGACAAGGAATTTTAAAATAAAAATAAATACAGTACGAGGGAGACTATGTCAGCTGCGAATCGCCTCCGGATGATGCAGCTCGCCTAAGTCTCCGAATCCTCCACATTGCTATGAAAGTACTTGCGCAATAAAATGCACAGCAAGTCTAGCTTGAGTACAAAAACGTTTACTCAGTAAGTCGCCCGCTTAACCTTAGAGAGGTAGTGATGAGAGGTCGAATTAGACACTCACTAAGAGCCAGCAAATTAATTAACAGTATAAGATGAACACGATATACATGTAAAGGTAGTAAAGTAGCATATATATAAGGCACTGAAATCCATGTAACTGTGGCATTTTTAACTGTGGCATATATATGGAGGTTGTCGTGGGGTTTTTTAAAAAGATGCCACAATATTTCTCGTGGCAATCATAACTATGGCATTTTTAAAAACCGCCACAATTCATTTTGTGGGAGTCAGAAACCGTCACAAATTATCAAAATAATCCCCATAAAATAAGCATTTTCTTGTGATCCAAACCGTATGTTAACAACTAACACTTGGGAGACCATTAATGATGTTAAATTTTTACATAAATTTTACAGCCACTGTTGTGTATTCTGGAGCATATTACCCCATTGTTACTATGACTTTAGTACATATAGCTGAAATTTCTTTTCTACTCTATGGATTTAAGAAGAAAGAAAAATATATGGATGCTGTTGAAAAAATGCAAGAAAAATTCAAAAAATATTTCTTTCTAATTCCTCCGATTTACTTAATTGGCGCTGTTTTAAATTCTTCTATTAAGATGTCTGATTGTCACCAATTAACCAATACTTTATATACTTATATGGAGATTGGACCAACTGAAACCCCAGATATGTATTGTTGTATGAACAAACTAAATGATTATTTACAACAATTATGTAATCATTATGCAAATATAATTGATGATGCTTCTCTTAATGTAGGCAATGTTAATCCCACTATGCATTGTACCACTTCTACTGCATCTGCTACCATGGATGAAGATGAAGTCCTTGATGGTTTTTAATATTTGGTCTACATTTTCTTCCACTCAAACCAGTAGCAGGAACATTGATGAACTTCAATTCTACTTGCAAAAGCAAAAAGAGCCTCGGACAAAGGAATTATCACCGTTGGGATGGTGGCATGAGAATGAAAAATAATTTCATGTTCTTTTAGCTATAGCTCGGGACGTGTTGAACGTGCCAATTTCAACTGTTGCATAAGAGAGTGCATTTAGTTAAGCAAGACAACAACTAGGGGACACCCGCCACTCATTGGGAAGCAATGCTTTGTAAGTTTTAGTATGTTTCAAAGATTGAATTAGATCAGAATGAAGAAATCTGGGACATGAAGATATGGATAAACCAGAAGACGAGGAACTTGGAGATATGTTAGCACATGGTAACCCATCTGAATTTAGCACTCCAGAAGATGGTCAAGAAGTTCATATTGATTATGAAGAACTTTCTAAGGCAATGCAAAACCTTTGAAGTTCTGGATTTATAATTTTATATTTAATAATTAAACTTTGAATTTACTCTTTTTTCGTTAATTTAGTTGTTGTTAAATGTAAACTTTAATTTGTAAGTTTGAAATAAAAAAAGAACCTGCAAATTATAAGCGCAACGTTTTTCCATCTTCATTGAATTATATTATCTTAAATTCTTAATAAAATAATCAAAATTTCAAAAATAAGGATTTTAAAGCCTTTGCATCCTTTATTCAAACACTATTTTTTAAAAGATTATTTTTTTATTTTATATTAATATAAATTACAACAGTTATACAAAATACAAAAAAAAAAACATAAATCCGGCTCGGCCCCTTAGACCCGTAACCGTTCTGGTTTAATTTTTATCCGGATGGGCCCGGACCCGTTAAGCCCGGTTTGGAAAAACTAGTAACCGGACCGGATTGGTGACTGGCCGATCACTTTTTTTTCTCAACCCGACCCAGCCCGGCCACCCATTTGACACCTTTAGTTTAGGTATGGGTTGTTACAACCCAACCTTCCTCAGTTTGCTAATGATACTTCCCAAAAATATATATTTTTTGTTTTTGCACACAAAGATAACATAGGTAAAAATGTTTTAACTTCATCATCTTTCACATTTCTATAAATCTCCACTAGTATTTTCAACTAATCACAACAACAATATTCCCTTGGCTCTTTCGGTCATTCACAAGATTTATTATTCAAGGCACGGTGGCCGTATTTGATGTTCCACACTTTCATTTCATCCCTCTCATATATCATCATCATATCGTAAATCACAACCTTAAGTTCATTAGAAATGAACAATTTAAGCACAATAGATTTCTTTCCAAGAAATGGAGTAAAATGAATGCAATCGATGCCCAAGTTAAAATCATAAACACGTAACACACCATTTATTCTTGAAATACTTTTCCTCAAAAAGGAAATACACAATTTTGACTCACGAATATGTAAGAACGCAAAACACATGAAAAATACTCACAAAGCAAGCATTAGCTAAAACAGCCACATATGGGGATGACTTGAGTACACAAGATTTTAGGCAAATTTTATTTTTGAAATAATTTTGGAACAATTGAATCAAAACTAATTTCATAATATTTCTTACATCATCTTATTTCATTGGCACCATTAGCTACAAGTATAACTTTCATTCTAGGCATGTTGGCCACACTCTATATCTCCAATTCACATATTTCATTTCCAAGCATCTTTATAGATTATCAACAACAATACATTTTCAATCAAGACTTTGGGTATACATATGAAATATTAGGTGTCTTAAACATATCAAATTTTTCTCACACAATTTAGTATACTAGCTTTCATTTGAAACACGACTCAAAGCCATAACATTTTAATACACAACCCATAATTTGAACATATATATTTTGAAATAAGGCTCATTCAGAATAGTTAAGTTTATAAGTGATAACCCGGAACATATGAATTAGGAACCCAAGCCAACCATACTTGAAACTTACGGGCACATTATGGATTTCAATTCTAAGAGAGTAGTTTAGCCAACATACCTCGCTTTGCACTTTACTTAAATTACTACAACTTTCCAAAAATCCTAGAAATTCTAATCTATTTTGAGACAAATTAGGAAGATATCCATGGTTTAAACTCATTTGAGCATTTTAGCAAACACTAGGTGTGCAAATTTAACGACAAGGTTCTTCTACAATATTTCCTTCACTCCACAACCCAATCCTTACTTATTTGAGCTCAAAAATCTTCCCACAAACCTTATTAGTACATGCATTTATAAATAATACTCTCACACCCAAAAATCATACTCCCCATCACCCATCTTTTACCTCAAAGTCGAAACTGAAGACTAGGGTTTGATCCTTACCTCTTGAGTGAAGATCTTGTGAGATTTACTTGTTGGATTTCAAAGCTTGGACAAGATCTTGATGAACAAAGAACTTGAGCTTCTTCATCTCTCTAGAACACTCTCACTTCTCTATAAAAATATCAGGTTTTTGCCTTCAAAATAAGTCCCAAAGGCTATTTATAAAAATGGGGCCGGGTTATAAAAATAGAAAAATAAACTCTCCGAACTCAGGTTTGCGGTCGCAGAATGGACTGCAGAACGGGTATGCAGTTCACACAATAGACCGCAAAACTGGTGCCCAGAACTAGGCTAGACTAGTCAGTTCGCAGACCACTTTCGTGGTCCGCAGAATGATTTTGCGGTCGCAAAATTGACCGCAGAATTACATTCTACCAGCTTTTGGTAATTTGGTCATAGCTTCTTGTAGGAGTGTCCAAATGAAAAACGGGTTTGAAGAATTAGAAACTAGACTTGAAGATATCATTTGATAGGTTGTCCATCACATAACTCCTTATAAATATGTAGATATGCTCGTCCAATGTTTGGTCTTGTGCGTACTCATTTGGAACTTTAGTCTATCATGTAATTTCCAACTTGACTTAGACTTAGGACACTCCTTAGATCTCACATCACTTATAATATGTCTCATACACTTATTATCATATCCAATTGAATAATATTCCTCGGCTGCACATAAAATAATATAATTAGCACACATCAACTTTCTTAATAGCGCTTAAGTACTTCAAAATCCCGGGATGCTACATTCTCCCCCACTTAATAACATTCGTCCACGAATGAGGAGTAGAGTCCGTCCCCAAACACTTAACTTAACTCGTATCTTCTTTCACACATCTTAAGCTCCCAAAATTTTGCTAGCTCCCAAATTTTTCAGAAATTTCGGCAGACCCTCCCCTGTAATTGGGCCTATCCACCTGCCAGAGTAACACCAAAACAACTGCTAACAACGCATCCATAACCGAACAAAGAACCGCAATGTATATATCAATAACACTAATCTCAGCATTACAAGCACTACATTATCAAAATGATATTTGGACATGAATTGCACATTTTTAAATCATAAAACCTAAAAAGTACCTTTCAAATCAAAACCAATTGCTATACAATCAAGCAAAAATAGTTTCTTTCTAGAACACTTTCGGCCTTCAAGGTTACCTTCTCGACTTACAGACTTCACCATAAAACACATTAACGTAGGCAATCCCAACTTCCAGACTTCTAACAAGGATGACAATTAGGTACCTCTCATAAGCTAATAATACATTAACTTCACCTTCAATAAACTCCACCAGAACGATATACAAAGGGTTTCCAATTATCTCCTTAGACATAGACACATGAAACATCGAGTACATAGACAATAATAGAGAAACATCATACTCATAGTTTGGCCTATTTCCTTCAAGATTTCATAAGGCCTAATGTGACTACACATACTTTACCATCCTTAACAATTCACCCAATATATTCATAGAAAAAAATCTTGAGAATAACCTGTTCACTTTCTTCAACTCTAAATCCTTACGTCGAACACCCAAACTAAACCTTTGGCGACCTCTAACAATTACTCTAATATGTGCTAGCTTGAATATGACCATAAAAATTCCTATCCAATATATTTGATCACAGGATGATGCTTCTTCTTTGACATGTTTGAACCTTCAACCCCCATAGCTTACTATAAATAGGAACAATGAGGTCCGAGATTGGGCTAGAATATTTCAAGATTCCATCAATGTGCTGAGCAAGGCGTTTCAGGAGGTTATATCCTAAGAGGCATAGAGGTTACTTCCAATAGCACTGACATGGTTAATAATTATGTTGACATCATTGATTCGACAAATGAGGCATAGAGTTTCCTAGAATGCATTGATAATGTAGGGACCATGTATATGATCTTAAGATGTAAAAGAAGTGAGTCATTTTAGACATGTGATATATGGGAGGCATGATCGGGAGGATAAAGCCATTAGCGTCAGTTATTCTTGGAAGACTATGAGTCATGAAAAGCACAACAAAAATTATTTCATTCCATATGTGCCTTGTTTGGCAATAATAGTCTTCAAAGAGAAATAACCAAGACATGACACCAGTCGTCTCAGGGAATATAGGGAAAATCAGTTTAACTCGAAATGAGAATATTCTAGCACCCTGAATATGATACGGGTTTCAAAATACATGAAGTTGCATTACTCTCTTAACAATATTTGACACAAGAAATCTATGCCACAAAACCCATGAGGTTGAAAACTTGTGAGACTATATCATTATGATAGCTTAACCCTTGTCAATAGTTGATCCTATATGAGAGGACTAGAGATACGACGAACCTGCCTTATAAATCAATATGCTCTCATGTTACTAGACGGTGAAAAGTATTCATGATAATATACACAAATGAACAAAGTGATTGTTCAAACCATATGAGCCATATACACCTGAGAGAAAAAGAGTGTCTCAAGAAGGATCTCAACACTAGGCTGCTTTACACTAGATTTGATACCACATAGGTAAATATTATGGTGGTGCATGTATAGGTACAAGTGAGCAGATGTTATCCATTTGAATCAAAAAGTTCTGTAAGAAATTCATCAGGTGTAGTCCCTTGTTGAGAATTTAGGGAAGCAGTGGGAAGTATTAACCTAGGGTTATAACCCAATTCAAGGAAATCATTATAGAACTCAATTTCTCAAGAGGTTGTAAATATAAGGAATTTTGATAAAGAGGCTTCACGAATACTACGCCTCGTTCAAAGAGTAGAGAACGACTCATAAAGTTGTTCCAGTTCTATCCCAACTTCCATAGTAACATAATGAGTGACATATGACAAAGTGGAACTGAGATCAATATGAGCATACACATCATGAGGTTGGAAAGTCAATATACTTGTAACCACATATGGAGAAGCCTCTGAGTTTTTATGCCTTCTCATAGCATAAAAGCTTCTGGGCCCTCTCGAGCTCTGAATACCACCCCTAGCTTCTCCACGCCTCGCGGACGGTATAGTGCCTCTAGTTGGGGGAGGCGTTGTGGATGTAGTAACTGCAGAAATGGATGGCTGGCCTACACCCCTGCCCATTCTCTAGCGATACGAACGGCAATCTCTCTGAATGTTACCCCTCATACCATACTTATAACATACATTGGTACCATAGTGACATATTCCCCAATGACATCTACCATATGTCACACAACGGGGATGAGGTCCACTAAACTGACTCGCCCTATTGACTTGATATTCACCCTTTTGCATACATCATAAGCATCCCCGCTTATCCTCTCTCCAGGCCTCCAATACAGGAGTAACAAATCCCATACTGGTTTGCTAGTGGGCCTTTAGAATTTCCCAAACCTGCCACTCCCAATATGTTGCTGAGCATACTCACAAAACAACGCAAAATTTTAATTTCTGCACATTGGGCAAAGTGGGATGGGTGTACCCAACCTAGGGAATTTTTTCTTCTTGTGTCCCCTCTTTCCATAGCCATAACATATTCAAGGGTCATCCAACATGTTCCCAAGTTTCGCTTCTTGCAAATCACACAATCTTGTTTATTAGCACCAACAACCCTCTTTCGTTTCTTAGATTCTCTTACCACACGATCCGGTGGTGCAATGGCATTGGCAGGAACAAGGACACTTCCCATAGCAACAAGTTTTTCCAATCCCTCCATGGCTCGACGCGTTCTCCCAACGAACTCTTGTTTAATCTCCCCCAGATTCAATAGTGCGATCATTCCCTCCTCGCTGCTTCGAACTTGAGGATTACTTATCTGGGAAATGAGACATGGCAAGGAAATTAACTTCCTATCTTGAGCTCTATCGCACAATATGGAGTATCAAAGAAGTGTGAAATTCCTTAATGTCCTAGTAGACTCCTCATTATAGATGTGGACAACAATACACCGATAAGAAGGACTCTACCAGACAAGGCTCCGAGACATCCTAGGACACTTTAAAACCTTAGGCTCCGAAATCGCGGAGCGCGACCGGCTCTCAATCGAGTGAACCCGGCTGAGCAAGCATGTTAGATATCCTTCTACCCAAACTCATCCACGAATAAAGAGGAGATGAACTCCATTAATCAAACATTGAGAAGATATTTTTAACAACTCCCATTTCATATCCATTAGCAACTTCATTCATAATTTCCAAAGTATTACAAGTTTATAGATATAATGAAAAATATGTTTTCCAAATACCAACATTTCTAGTTCAATTTCCCACATCAAACACCACCCACAACCTGTCTACAGAGTTTCAAAGTATAACAGAAGAGTAATATGGAAATGCCGGCAACAAGGCCCCGTCTATACCTCAAACCACAAAGTACAACATCAAATGATATTAGTCCCGGAATAGAGTAGGGCTCACCAAAACTTTTTGAATAGGGAGTAACTGCCAACGAGGACCAAAGTTGCCTGTTGATGAACCACCTGCATCCATTGAAGATGCAGTGCCCCCGACAAAAGGGACGTTAGTACATATGGAATAGTACTAGTATGTAAATCTAACTGTCCTATTTTAAAATATAATGCCAAATAAGAAAGGGAAAACCATAGAAACAACAAGTCACGATCAACCATATCCAAATGCCCAGTTAAAACATAACAATTTTCAAAGTACGAAATTAATATACATATTATTGGTTGGGAGATCATTAGCCCCGATATACCACCATGTTTTTAGCACGGAGTCCGATCACGCCCAATCGACTAGGCCATCTTCCCACGAACAATGTAGTTCGACATGTGATATGAAAGAAAATTGTTACCAAGAGTAGTACCACCATTTGCGCAACATGGCGTCCGATCTCCACCCGATCAGCTAGGTCGCCTTCCCATATATGCCATGTGGGTTTACTTTTCCAATTCATAATCTTTATCAGTTTCATCCCAACTAAGGGGAATAATATCAACCCATCAATCACATCCCAAATAAGAGGAATAATCACAATCTACTCCTACGCCGACACATGTAGTTTTAGGTGTGGGTTGTTACAACCCACACTTCCTCGGTTTGCTAATGATACTTACCAAAAATATTTTTTCTGTTTTTGCACACAAAGGTAATATAGGTCCAAATGTTTTTACCTCATCATCTTTCACATTATATAAATCTCCACTAGTATTTTTAACAAATCACAACAACAATATTCCCTTGGCTCTTTTGGACATTCACAAGATTTATTATTCAAGGAATGGTGGCTGTATTTGATATTCCACACTTTCATTTCATCCTCTCATATATCATCATCATAAATACCAAGATATATAATATTCCGGAAATCACAACTTTAAGTTCATTAGAAATGAACAATTTAAGCACAATTGATTTCTTTCCAAGAAATGGAGTAAAATGATTGGCAATCGATGCTCAAGTTAAAAATCATAAACAAGTAACACACCATTTATTATTGAGATACTTTTTCCCAAACAGGACAATACACAATTTCGACTCACAAATATTTAATAATTCAAAACACATTGAAAATACTCACAAAGCATAACAATAGCTAAAACAACCACATATGGGCATGACTTAAGTACATAAACTTTTAGGTAATTTTTTTTTGAAATAATTGAACAATTGAATCAAAACTCATTTCATAATCTTTCTCACATCATCTTATTTTATTGGCACCATCAGCCACAAGTATAACATTCATTCTTGGCACGTTGGCCACATTCTATATCTCCAATTAACCTATTTCATTTTCAAGCATGTTTATTGATTATCAACAACAATACATTTCCAATCAAGACTTTAGGTACACATATGAACAATTAAGAGTATTAAGCATATCGAGTTTTTCTCAAATAATTTGGCAGACTAGATTTCATTTGAAGCACGACTCAAAGCCATAACATTTAAATACACGAACCATACTTTGAACATATATCTTTTGACATCAGGCTCATTCAGAATAGTTAAGTATATAAGGGATAACCCGGAACATAGGAATTAGCAACTTGAGCCGACCATACTTGAAACTTACGGGAATATTATGTTATTCGATTATAAGAGAGTAATTTAGCCAACATACCTCACTTTGAGCTTTTCTTAAATTACTACAAAGTTTCGAAAATTCTAGCAGTCCCAATCTATTTTGAAACATAAGAAAATTGAATACAAATTAGGAAGATATTCATGGTTTCAGCTCATTTGAGCATTTTATTAAACACTAGGTGTGCAAATTTAGCTACAAGTTTCTTCTACAATATTTCCTTCACTCCACTACCCAATCCTTACTTATTTGAGCTCAACAATCTTCCCGCAAACCTTCTTAGTACATGCATATATAAATAATACGATTACACCCAAGAATCATACTCCTCATCACCAATCATTTACCCCAAATTCGAAATTGAAGACTAAGGTTTGATCCTTACCTCTTGAGTGAAGATCTTGTGAGATTTTTTTGTTGGATTTCAAAGCTTGGACAAGATCTTGATGAACAAAGCACTTGAGCTTCTTCATCTCTCTAGAACACTCTCACTTCTCTCTAAAAATATCAGGTTTTTGCCTTCAAAATAAGCCCCAAAGGCTATTTATCAAAATGGGGTCGGGTTATAAAAATAGGAAAATGAACCCTCCGAACTCATGTTTGCGGTCGCAGAATGGACCGCAGAGCGGGTATGTAGTCTGCAAAATAGACCGCAAAACTGGTGCCCAGGACCGGGCTAGACTGGTCATTTGTGCGACCATTCTGTGGTCCGCAAATCACTTTTGCGGTCCACAGAATGATTCTGCGGTCGCAGAATTGATCGCAGAATTGCATTCTGCCAGGATTTGGTAATTTGGTCATAATTTCTTGTAGGAACTTCTAAATGACAATCAGTTTGAAGTGTTAGAAACTAGACTCCAAGATTTTTCATTTGATAGTTTATCCCTCACAATTTTTTTTATATATATGTAGATATGCTCGTCCAATGTTTGGTCTTGTGCGTACTCATTTGGAACTTTATTCTATCATGTAATTTCCAACTTGACTTAAACTTAGGGATCTCCTTAGACCCCACATCACTTATAATATGCCTCGTACACTTATTATCATATCCAATTTATATCCATCATATTAATAGTCCTTGTCTGCACACAAAATAATATAATTAGGACACATCAACTTTCTTAATAGTGCTTAAGTACTTCAAAATTTTTCGGGGTGCTACAACCCCCATCCACGAGAAAATAACAATGCACAACAAACTACCCATGCCTTTAGAAGATTTCCATCTCCAGCAGTAGTCGGCGCCATCGAGAACTCTTCGAAATATATTAGCACAAGACCAAGCCATCAGAACTGAAGCCTTATAAATCATTCAAGTTACGCAGGTAACCAAACCTAAGAGTATTTCCACAAAACACCAGTGAAGCCTCACTATATAAAAAGAACCAAAAGTACTGATCATTTCTTTTACCATGCTAATCCAACCTACTACCAAGCTGTCCTGTTTCTCCGAGTTCCTTCTGAAATGCCTTCAAATTAACACTCCTCCTTATTCAAAGCTCACCATAAGAGATCTTAGCATTAAAATGCGTCATCTTAAGGCCTAGAAGCCCTTGTATACCCTCTTAAGCTCCCAACAGTACCGCAACCAAAATGCCCACTCTGAAGCGACCTTCAGTGAATCTGAAGTTTTTTCTTACACCTTTCTTATACTGAAATTTAGATCCATAATGACAGAGAAAATTCCGTGAGTTTCGACACCATCCAATGTAATCTTAGATCTTATCCATTTACAAATTCGAAAATTCCTCAAATACCACATATGAAGCTTGAACTCATTATAGCTTTTTCGAGAGTCATCCACTCTGCTCCAATCTCTAATTCATCGCCAAAACGAACTAAATGAATTGTGTTCTATTAGCACACCAATACCTAAAGAGGTTATCCTCACCAAAACATAATCGAGTGACTCCCTTCTCTTGGCACATTACATCCATCACAAATAACAAACCCAAATCATTTCAAGGTTTCCATATATCCATAAAGTGTAATACATTATCCATCTATAAATTTCCTTACTCGAGTCACTGGAAATCAACCTCTGCAAGTCATATCCGATCCACAAGTATGCCTCAGAAAAAAACTAATATAACACATAACCATACAATCAAACCATCAATAGTAGACTCTCCCACTTGGATCGAAGCCATAGAACATAATATTCGATAACCCAAAATACCCTTACTCCATAACTGCCATACTCCCGCACTGTAATTCAACTAAATCCTTCATAAGCTAATGTAACACAAATCATAAAATACCTCAAATCATCTGATAAGCTCACATTCATCCCCGTGACAGTCAAGTCAACTTCCTCAATCAATCCATACTCAAATTCAACATAGATAACCCACTGGTAGAAAGAAACTCTCCACACAAACATCATAAGGATCACACATCCGTAGACCACCCCGCAGGAGATTACCCACGTGCCTAGCCTCAAACTGGCATTTCACTATGCCCTACCATGGTCACAACCACTATGAAATCGCTAAATCTTCCCGAGTCTAAACTCGTCAACAAGAAATAAGAATCTACTCTAATTGACAATCAACATGAAAGATCCCTAACATACTCATTAACTCAAGATTGTGCAACACATCAAAATAGAAATCAAGTATCCATAGTCCCTTCACATCCTAAGCAGAATTTTTCTCATCACATCCAATCCATCTAAGCACATTTCACAGTCAAGTAATACTCAGCATATAGCTATCCAACTACTCACTGAGCCACCAGCCCTATTCCTTGGGAAATTACCGTATATATAAGTCCAAAAGCACATACTTACACAACTAAAACTACCGAGCCCAAGCTGTGGTCTAACCTAGCCTCAAGTCCTCCAGACTGGCCCAACTCCGCAACACAGAGAACACATCTCACACCTATTCATGACATCACAAATCATCGATGCACAACTAATACCGAATGCTCAACATCACGTATGAGTGAGTGGAAGGAATTCAAAGAGATACCTTTCAAGCTGAATCAATGTTGCACGATAAGCAAAGAAAGATGGGAAGTTTATCCTAGATGCCCTGTAGCCTCTCGAAGATAGGTATAAACGTCATCATACCGATTCACAAGACTCTACTAGACACTTGCTCATGACTCGTAGAACCTATGAACCTAGAGCTCTAATACCAACTTGTCATGACCCAAAATCCAACTAGCCGTGATGGCACCTAACCCAACCTTCTAGGTAAGCCAACTAACAGTCAGCACAATCCAAATGAGATTAATAAGAAATCAATGATGAATGAACTGAACTTTTATACAATAACCCAAGGACTAGTAGTACAAGTCACGAGCCACTAAGACTTAGATTTACAAAGCTGGTATGAAATAATACAACATCTTTTGGAATATACATAAACAAAATTTAAAATCTAAAACTACCAAGGACGAGTGATACCTATATCCGGAAGATATGTACATCTTCAATGCTAGCTCCCACCATACACAACAACATCAACTCCCAAATATGCATGCCAGGTGCAGAAGTGTAGTTTGAGTACAACCGAACCCATGTACTCAATAAGTATCATAACTAAACTCGGTGAGGTAATAGAAGAAAGAATTATAAATAGTACTCTCCATCACCTGTACAGTTCATGAATTCCAACAAGTATATAACAAAAATATGATCAAATCATGAAATCACAGATAAATCACCTTGGTGCTCATATATTTCTCAATGTATTCATCTCAGTCAAAAATTCAACATATAAAGAAGATATACAAATAAATCAAGTAAACAATCAAGGAAATTGCAAGTAAAGAAGGAATGTAATAACCAAATATCAACCCGTTATGGCGTGCAACCTGATTCAAATATAAACTATATCACGGCTCTCAGGCCCACATCAAAATCTCGATAACCGAAGAAAATCAATAGCCAGATTTCCCATAGCTCACATCAACCAGAAACACGCCAGTTTCTCACAATCCGCGTGCACACCATCAAGAGAGAAACATGAGAGGGTGACCCTAGGGGGATGGATCCATATCCATACACAACACAGACAATTCAACGTGCTATCAGCTCGGCATGGTCACATGCTCAATATCATTATCCACCCAACGTGGTGATAGGCTCAATCATAATTTTCCCTGCGGTCACGTGCTCAATATCACGAATCCGCATGAATAACTCACGTGCTGCATAGACAACTCACATACTAATAGTATCAACTGTACAGAAAACTCACGGGCTACACGAAAAAACTTACATGCCAATATCAAAATTCACCCTGCAGGGTCACAAGCATAACAACACAATCTACCCGGTGTAGTCACATGCATAACAACACAATCTGCCCGACATGGTCATAGGTCCAAATCATATCACACATAAGCAAATATACAAAAATACATGTATATGATCAATGAATATTAGATTTCATGCTCCTGGACTAGAATAAATGATATGCTAAGGTGTATGCATGTACAAAGTGTGCTATCACAACTCAAATCAACAAATTCATCACGAAAATAGCAATTACCAAGTTCATTAAGTGGATTAGCTTCTATATAACCTCAAACATGGCTCAAATATTTCACAACAAGGTTACAAATATGAGAAAGATTGCAGCATAAAGCTTTAACAATTAATTCAAGACATGTCATAGCGTAAGAACTACCCCGAGCAAGGATAAATACCCCGGTGCTCGCAAATGGGCTCAAACCCCACACATGTGCACCTATAGCGCGTAGAAATCACAATTAACTCAGGCAACTAGTGCCTCAATCAAGTTTAGGTAAAATACTTACCTTAAGCTAGCTAAATCAAATACCGAGCAAGCCAAACAATACTCTAGAAATTCCTCCCATGCGAATCGACCTCCGAACAACTCGAAACTAGTCAAAATCAACTCAAAGTCATCAAATAATTCCAAAGAAAAACAAACCCAAACGATAAATGTTGAATCTTTGCAAAACTCACAAATTTTGATAATCCATTCAATTACGAGTCCAACCATACTAGTTTCACTCAAATCCGACTCCGAATCGATGTTCTAAATCCAATTATTTACTTTAGAAAATTTAGACAAAACCGCCCAATTTCTCTTTTAAAAATCATCAATCAAATGCCAAAAGCGAAGATGAAATTATGGAACATAATTAAAACCGATTAGAAAATACTTACAACAATCCACGTAGTGAAAATCCTCTCCAAAATCGCTAAATCCGAGCTCCCCAACTCAAAATGTGATAAAATGAGCTCAAGGTCCAAAATAGAGTACTTTATATGCAATACCAAGTGGTACCCTATGCGGTCGCAGTTGTACCCTCGCAATGACGAAGCAAAATATGCCCATCTTCAAAAAAATCTCTATGTGAACGTGACCTCAACACTGTGAATGTGAAGGCCATCAAATCACCTACCAACACGAACGCGACCGCGTAAACGCGAATGCGATTCATCACTCACACCTGCCACATTCTTCTACGTGAACACGCAATCCATAACGCGAACACGATGGTCAAAACTCTTCGGCCGACTTCCTTATACGTGAACGCATTAAATCCATCACGAGCACGATGAAAAACAAGCTCCACTAATCAAATACACATCGTGATCACATCTCCTCTTTCGCGAGCGCAAGCACAATTGAAACACCAGAAAAACAGCAAAAACTATCAGTGCCAAAATGGTCTGAAACTCGTTCGAAACTCACCTGAGCCCATTGGGACCCCGTCAGAACATGCTAAAAAGTCCTAAAACATAACATGGACCTAATTGAGGCCTCAATTCACACATAATAATAACATCAAAACCGCGAATCGCACCTCAAATAAAACTTAATGAACTTTCAACTTCCAAAACTCGTGCCGAACCACATCAAATCAACTCGGAATGACCTCAACTTTTTGCAAACGAGTTCCAAACAAAATATTAGACCTATTCCAACTCCCGAACCATAATTCCAATCAGATAATACCGAAGTCAACTCCCGATCAAGCCTATGAACTTTCCAAACCTTCAAATTGCCAACTTTTTCCAATTAACGTCAAAACCGTCTAGAAACACCAAAGGAAAACTCAGGCATACGCCCAAGTACAAAATCCCCATCCTTACCTAACAGAACTATCAGAACTCCGATCTAGGGTCAAATACACAAAAATCAAACTTGGTCAACTCTTCAAACTTAAAGCTTCCTAGTTGAGAATCATTCTTCCAAATCAATCCAGAATCACCTGAAAACCAAAACCGACGATACACATAAAAATAATACATCATATGAAGCTACTCAAGATCTTAAACCAGCAAAAGAAGTGAAAATGATCAAAAGGACCAATCGGGTCGTTACTATATTGTTATGTAGTTTTGTTAGTCTCATTTTCTTATTTATTGTTAAGTGTTAGATTTCCTAGAATGAGTTGTTAGGCGCCATCAAAATCCCGTTAGTTGGGATTTTGTGTCATGACAGAGGGTGTGAAAATGAAAATGGTGATTAAGGAGAAAAAAGGAAATGATTGTTGAAGGAAATAGGATATGAAGAGGAAGGGGACAACGTGGCTCTAGAGATTACTTTCAAAATTATTGTTCTTCTTTTTTTTTCTAATTATTATTCTGTTTATTTTTTTGGTTAAATATTAGTTGATAATTTTTTAATTAAAATTAGACATGGAATTTTCTTATTTGTTCATTTGACATGAATTCGAGAGTGAATTTTAGTGAGATGGGATGACAAGGTTGGGTGTTTAGTTAACCTGCATATTGCAGGCTTAAAGTGTCCAAATGGAAATGAGCTCAATGAAAGTGTCTACCTGGTTATTGATATATTTCGTGTTATTTAAATCTCATTGTACTAGTCAAATATACAATTTAATTAGGTATGAAAAAAGTGTCAAGTAGCGATATAAAGTAGAATTAGATTTGATCTCTTTATTAGTTTCATCCCCGTAAATATGTGTAAATGGTGATCATCTTAGGAAATTAAATGTCACAACCCAAATTTCCTTCTATAGGATGTCGTGACAGCACCTTGTCTCTAAGACTAGGTAAGCCTAGCATACATGCAGAATTTAACTGAAATAATAATAAAAATTTCAACTTAATCAATAGCTATCATAATAAGACTCCACAACTAAACTGAACATAACTCCCAAAATTCTGTGATACCAAGTCCCAAGCTCTACAAGATATACTAAACATCCCTGTACAACAATATCTATAAAAAGGGAAAATGAAATAGAACTAGATAGAGAGTTACTTCGAGGCATGCGGACGCCGGAAGGTATACCTTGAAGTCACCGATCCAAGCTCGACTCACTGGTGCCTAGGCTGGTATAAAGTACCTGGATCTGCACAAAAAGATGTGCATAAGCGTAGCATGCATACACCACAATGTTACCCAGTAAATATCAAGCCTAACCTCGGTAGAGTAGTGACGAGGCCAGGTTAAGACCCTACTGGAATATATAAGAAAGCTGAATAGGTATATGACATTATGATAATGAAAACAATGAAAATGATACAATGAAGAAATATAACAAGAATAGTTATACCAAACTAAGGCAATTAAGACCTCACAAAAGAAAATACAGAATAAGAATGCCAAGGAAATTATGCAAACAAAACACAAGTGATGTAATTGAAAGGAACAAGAATCACTACCGAGGTACCGCCTCGTAGCGTCATTTCACAAATCAAATCACAGTCTTTCCTTATATCACCGCGACAACCTTACGTTTAGTTTTGAAAATCATTTTCTCGAAATAGCTACCCCTGTTCTAGACCACTTTATCACACCGAATGACTTCAAGTAGTTCCCCTGATAGCAACACACGTATCAAGCCCACCTTGTCTCACCACATGCGTATCAATCCCTATCCTTATACCACTGCATGCATATCAATATCACAACATAACACAAATCGTACCTCAAGTGCGCAATACCACAACTTGAAAAAGAAGTCAACAATAATAGTATTTCCATAATAAATAGCTCATGGCTCAACCACAACAAGAACAAGAGCCTCAACAATAACATCCGAAAGTGAATAACTCAACAAGAATGGTATTTCAACAAAAATACAACTTTGCCTCGATATGAATCACGGTCTTTAGAACTTCAACTCCAAAATTCAATAATAAGATATTTCAAGATGTAGCAACTTCAAGTAAAGGAACTCAACTGTTAAATAATGAATAAGGAATTGAGAGAACATTACTTCAACTAAGCATGTAAAGGCAATTAGCAACTAAGAGATAAGATAAGTATTAACAATGTCAAGTAAAGTATGTGAAGATAGACTAATGATGATGAATATAACATGTTATGGAAACTCAATTAAAGGCATGAAAAGAATCTACAAAGCTAAAACCGGTCAATTATCATATTTAGCCCATGTACACTCTCCTCACCTTTCATACACGGCATTCCACATACCACAATTAACACAAAACAACACCAATCCTAAGGAGTAATTATCCCATACAAAGTTAGACAAGACACTTACCTCAAAACACGCTAACTCAATCCACTAGTAATCCTTTCCCGCGATTATCCAACTCCGAACGGCTCAAATCTAGCCAAAATAATTTCATACCATAAATACAAACTATAAGAAGCTATCCCGAACAATAACATTGCAATCTTTAAAGAGAAACAAAAAGTCAACTCAAAAAGTCAAGCCCGGGCCCGCTCTCGGAACCTAACCAAACTAAAAAATCCGAACTCCCATATGATAACGAGTCCAACCATACAAAAATTACTCAAATCTGACCTCAAATCGCCTTTTAAATCCCCAAAATTCGGTCTATGAATTTTCACAAATTTTCCAACTCAAATCATTAAATAAATGACAAAAAGAACAATGGATTCATGTGTAATAGCCAGATCCGAGTTAGAATCACTTACTTCGATGATTTCCTTGAAATAATCCCTCAAAAAATCACCATAAATCGAGCTCTCTAGGTTCAAAGGTGAAAAATAAAATAAACCCTCGTCTCTAGCCCTTTTTCTGCCCAACGATCTATCACCTGCGAGCCATCAGCCGTATCTGCGAAATTTCCATTGCAGGTGCGGTCCTCACTTAGGCCCAACCCCCTTCGCTTCTGTGGATAACTGCTCACTTCTGCAAGCCCGCTTCTGCCGAATTTTGACCGCACCTGTTGTCCTTCACAAGACTCTCTCATTTTCGCGTCTGTAGAAGAAAAATCGCGCATGTGGATGCGCATCTACACCGTCACGACCTAAAAACCAAACCATCTTGATGGCTCCTATCGTGAAACTAGGCAAGTCAACTACTCAACCATTTCAACACAACAAAGCTTTGAAAATACCGAAGTAGTTAAATTTAAGGAAAACCATTTAAAAACCGAATAAAATTCACAACTCAATACAAAATCTCTCCCAAAGCTGGGGTGTCACCGAGTACATGAGCATCTATATAGGGATATGGTCTAGTACAACGTCTAGAGAATAAAACTGAAACATAAAAGATAAGGAGGGAGGGTCAGGGTCTGTGAACGCCAAGTAGCTACCTTGATAATCTCCGAATATCCGGACTCCACAACTCAGCAACCGTCGTGACCAGGAGCACCTGGATTTGCACACGAGGTGTAGGGTGTAGCGTGAGTACAACCAACTCAATAAGCAACAAATCTAACCTTTGGACTGAAAGTAGTGACGAACCCAACCAGTACAGTTCAATGTAGAAATAACAGTACAGAAAACATAGGCATGCTTTCAAGTTCGACAGTTAAACTCAATACCGGTAAGATATATCAATTCTGAATGACATAAAGAACATAACTTATCTATTTCTACATGCCAATGCACATGCTATATGTGATGCACCATGCTGAAAGCCTCTTGTGCTCACACTAGGGGTGTGCATTCGAATCGATTTATCGATAAATCGAAAAAAAATCGATTATTTGTTATCGATTTATCGATTTCGATTTCGATTCCGAAAATTTTCTTATCGAGTTATCGATTTCGATTTTGATTTTGTCCACTTCGCTTATCGATTTATCGATAAATCAATAAGAATTTTTTTTTTCCCGTTGTTTTCTTTACCCTAACTTATTATTTCCATTTTCCTCTACCCTTATTATTTTCTAATTTTCCCTACCCTATTATTTTCTTTCCTCTTCACGACTTCACGCTGCTTCTGCCTCAAGATTTTCCCCTACGGCCCTACCCTCCTGCCCCTTTAGAGCTGAACTGCTGAAACCTTAAATTTTCTTCACTCAAAATTCCTCCTTTCTCGGTTTCTTCCACAGATCTGGTAATTCTCTATCTCCAAATGGGTTCTCTCAGTAAGTTGATTGTAATTTGGTAGAAGTTCTTTTGGTCAGTTAGGTAAGGAGCTGAAGAATAATTAGTCTGCCTGAATTAAATCAATTAATCGTAGTATCATTTGGTATGATATAGTAATGATTAGCCGTCTATCTCTATTAGCTATCCACTATTTATACATGTTTTACACATTGTATACATATATTAAGTAAGGGTACTAAACATGACAACATCGCTTAGAGCTAGCAAATTTTCTTATTGGTGGAATCCCGTAAATTTTCTTATTGGTGTAATCGATAACCGAATCGATAAGCCCCAAAAATCGATAAACCGAAATCGAAAAAATCGAAACCTTATTGAAACGATAACGATAAGCATATGTACAAATCGATAATCGATAAGTAATTATCGATAAGGGTCAAAATCGAATCGATAAATCGAATGCACACCCCTAGCTCACACTCTCTCAATCACTCAGAAATAGTATATGGAAAATCTGGCCAGGGAAGATCCATCCCGGAATATATACATCAACTGACCATCAGTCACTCAGACTAGGTAGTGCCAAGCCAGCCCGTAGGTGTAACGACCCGGTCGGTCGTTTTGAGAGTTATCACCCCGATCCCCTAATGACTGTTTTCCCCACGTTTATATCTGCTTATGGGACTTATCAAAATGATTAGTTCGAAATTCGGAGCGTTTTTGGACACATAGTCCCTATATATGAGTTTAAGTTTTAGAAATTGGACCATAGTTGGAACTGTGTGAAGACGGATTCGGAGTGGAATTATGTCGACTTCGTTAGCTCCGTTAGGTGATTTCGAGGTTAGGAGCGTGTTCAAAATATGTTCTCGAAGTCTGTAGTATATTTAGGCTTGAATTGGCGAAAGTTAGAATTTTGGCGATTTTGGCCGTTAGGTGAAATTTTGATATCGGGAATGGAATTTCGAGAGTGGATGTAGGTCCGTAGTGTCATTTATGAAATGTGTAAAATTTGAGGTCATTCGGACTAGTTTTGACGTGTTTCGACATCGGTTGTAGATTTTGGAAATTTCATAAGTTCTTGGGCTTGAATCCATGCATAATTGGCGATTTTGATGTTATGTGATGTGTTTTGAAGGCTCGACTAAGTTTGGATAAGGTATTAGGACAGGTTGGTTTGTTTGGTTGAGGTCCCGGGGGCCACGGGGATGTTTTGGATGCTCAACGGGATAGTTTTTGAACTTAAAACCAACTGAAGCATTGCTGGCGCTGGTGTTTCGCACCTGTGGAAGGGGAGATGCAGGTGCAGACACAGAGGTGCGGAGGGGGCCATCGCAGATGCGAAATTGGCCCGGGTCAGCCAGGCTCGCAGGTGCGAAAATCGCAGGTGCGACAAGAGTTCCACAGATGCGGAGCCGCAGATGCGGCCCAGTGATCGCATATGCGGTTCTAGCCCACATAAGGATTTTTTGCACCTGCGATGTATTTTCCGCAGGTGCAGGACCACATGTGCGGTCCAAGGGGGCGCAGGTACGGGATCGCTGGGCAGTTTATACCAAATTCGAGGGCTTGAAATTCATATCTACTAAAAACGATTTGGAGCTCGGGATTAGGCCATTTTGAGTGGGTTTTGAGGAGAAGATTCATAGGTAACAATTCCTAACCTTATTTCACTTGTTATCATTAATCCATAGAAATTTCTTCCATGCAATCAATGAAATTGGGTGAAAAATCATAAAAATGGGAGGAAGGTTCCCCAAATAGAAATCCGAGAATTTAATGAGATTTTCACGTCGGTTTTTGATGATTCTTGTTTGAATGAGTTCGTGAGTGAATGGGTGTTCTAAATTTATAGCTTTCACTCGTTTCCGAGATGTGGGCTCGGGGGACTTTTTGGGTAATTTTCCTAATTTCGCGTATTAGCCTTGAAATAATTAGCTAGATTGATTTCTTACAATGATATTAACATTATGCAATTGAATTGAATAGATTTGGGCCTTTCGGAGTCGGGTACTCTTGGCAAGAGCGTGGTTTTGAGTTGAGTAGAGCAGTCGAGATAAGTGGCTTGCCTAACTCTGTGTTGGGGGTTTCCCCGTAGGTTGTTTTGATGCTATTTGTTGTATGGGTGCCGTGTACGTGAGGTGAAGAGTACGTGCATAGGCCATTGTTGCTAAAATTCTATTTTTCCTTCCATGCCATAAATCATTCACTCTTACTCACTGTTTAATGTGCTAATAGTGTAGTTTAGAATAGGAAGGCGCATGCCTACCTGTTTTACCTGAATTTCCTATTTGATACTATGTGAACCATGTCTAGATAGTCCTATCCTTTGTTTTGCCTGTGACTTTTCTCCTGAACTGTTTAAATAAACCTTATCTGGCATTCATTCGTATTTTATATTTAAATTGGGACTATAGACGTATTCCGGGAGCTTTTCCCCTATACTGCATATTTAAATTGGGACTACGAACGTATTCCGGGAGCTTTCCCCCTGTATTGCATATTTAAATTGGGACTACAAATGTATTCCGGGGGCTTTCCCCCTGTACTGCATATTTAATTGGGACTGTGGACATATTCCAGGAGCTTTCCCCCTGTACTGCATATTTAAATTGGGACTATGGACGTATTTTGGGAGCTTTCCCCATGTACTGCATTTTCATTTGGAAGTACGGGACGGTATCCCGGGAGATTCCACTTTGTGATATATATTATGTTGAGCTGAGGATTTTCTTACTGTACACTTATATTGTTTTTCTTAAACTGTTTACTTTAGACATTACCTATCTTTTGAACTGTTTTAAACTGACTTATTTAGAAATCCGGTAGAGCCTTAACCTGACCTCGTCACTACTTGACCGGGGTTAGGCTTGGCACTTACTGGGTAACAAATGTGGTGTACTCACTCCCTTTCCTGCACATGTTTTTTGTGTGCAGGTCCAGGTACGAGCTATCAGCCTCGTGGTTAGTCGCTGATGTTGATTCCCGGAGATTGCAAGGTATTTCTGCCGCATCCGCAGAATCCTCCGAGTCTCCTTCCATTCTATCTTGTAGAGACGTTCTTATGTATTTTTTTCTAGTTTTTGTTAGAGCTTTAGTAGTGTTAGAAGCTTGTGACTGTTGTGATATTCCGGGTTTTGGGAAGTTGTATTTTGTACGTGCCAAGTGGTGACGTTTCATTTGTAGATTTACTTTATTCCATCTTTATTTTATTGTTTCTGTTTAATATCTTTTCCGCAATTAGGCTTACCTAGTTGTAGAGACTAGGTGCCATCACGATGCCTTTTGTAGGGTAAATCGGGTCGTGACAAGTTGGTATCATAGCGTCTAGGTTCATAGGAGTCACAATTCACAAGCCGGTTTATTAGGGTCTCGCGGATCGGTACAGAGACGTCCATATCTATCTTCGGGAGGCTATGTAACTTTTAAGAACAATCATATTTCTTTGATTTCCTTGTCATGCGAGTCATTGACATAAAAAAAATTCTAAGATTCTATTCTATTCTTTCCCACTGATGGTGAGGACCCGTACTGGGAGGACCGACGACCAGGCACCCGAGCCCCTGCCAGAGCCGCCACATGCCGGGGTCGGGGTAGAGAACGACCATGCAGTGCAGCCCGAGCACCGGCGAGAGTAGCAACAAATGAGCCTATAGCAGCCCCAGCTGGAGAGCCGACACGGGTGGTCCCTATTGCTGATCCAGCCTTACAAGAGACTTTAGCTCAGTTCATGAGCATGTTCAGCACTCTAGCTCAGGCTGGGCTACTTCCAATAGCTCCCGCTACATCTCAGGCCAGGGGAAGGGCATAGACTCCCGCAACCCGCACTCCGGAGCAGAGGGGCCAGGTTGATTAGGCCCTGGAGTATATTTATATAACCCCAATGGCTCCGGTACAACATGGGACCAGGGTAGCTGCTTCTGAGGCAGAGCAGCTCAGACTTGAGAGGTACAAGAAGTACCACCCACCTATTTTCAACGGACTAGCTTCAGATGAAGCTCTGGGATTTCTTGAGGAGTGTCATCGTATTCTCTGCACTATGGGAATTGCGGAGACCAGTGGGGTTCCCTTCACCACTTTCTAGCTGAGGGGAGCGACATATCAGTGGTGGCGAGCCTATGAGCTGAGTAGTCCGGATGAGGCAACCTCACTCACTTGGGCTCAGTTTTCAGAGATGTTTATGTGAGAGTATGTCCCTCAGAGCCTCAAGGATACTTGGCGCGCGGAGTTCGAGAAGTTGCACCAGGGTTCTATGACTGTGTCGGAGTATGCAGTCCATTTCAGTGAGTTAGCTCGGCATGCACCAGCCTTGGTTTCCACAATCAGAGAGCGGGTTCGCCGCTTCATTGAGGGACTTCACCTTAGTATTCGGACCAGTATGTATAGAGAGTTTGAGATGGACATCACTTATCAACAGGTAGTGAGTATTTCCAAGAGAGTAGAGGGCATGTTTTCCCGGGACCGAGAGGAGAGAGAGGCCAAGAGGTCTCGAGAGACTGGCCATTTTTCAGGAGCTCGTGCACCAGCAACACGCTACAATAGGGGCTTTGTGGGTAGCCCTGTTCATTCAGCTCTTACAGCAGCCATCGGTATTCCAGCTCCTCCTAGACCTCAGGAGTTCTATTATGCGCCGCCAGTATCCAGTTTCCTCCAGTTCGAGGTGCTATTTCCGGTCAGCCCAGCAGGCCAGCTCCTATTCAGTCTCAGCCGCAGCGTCCTCTGAGGGGTTGTTTTGAATGTGGTGACACTCGTCACGTGATTAGAGATTGCCCTAGGGCCAGGAGGGGTGCACCTCCATAGATTTATCAGCCTCCACGTGCTCCACCGGGCCCTTCGGCTATTCTTCCAGCCCCAGCTTTCCCTCCACCTCCTCAGTCAGCTCGAGGTAGAGTTCCCAAAAGTGTTTCCCGAAGATCTTCTTAGAGTTCCTCTCGATCGTGAGATTGGCTTTGGGATTGATCTACTCCCAGACACTAAGCCAATATCTATTCCGCCTTATAGAATGGCTCTAGCAGAGTTGAAAGAGCTAAAAATCCGGTTGAAAGATCTTCTAGATAAGGGATTTATAAATCCAAGTGTCTCACCTTGGGGCGTACCAGTCATGTTTGTCCGAAAGAAGGATGGGTCTTTGCGCATGTGCATTGACTATCGTCAGTTGAATAAAGCCACCATCAAGAACAAATAACCTCTTCCCAGAATAGATGATTTATTTGATGAACTTCAGGGTGGCCGATGTTATGACAAGATTGACCTCAGATCGGGATACCATCAGTTGAAGGTTAAGGAAGTTGATATTCCAAAAATAGCTTTCAGGACTCGATATGGGAATTTTGAATTTTTGGTAATGTCATTTGTTTTAACGAATGCACCAGCAGCTTTCATGAACCCTATGAATAGGGTCTTCAAGCCTTATCTTGATTTGTTCCTGTAGCGAGACTGACCATGCGAAATGTCTCAGAATTGTGTTGTAGACATTGCAGGATCACAAGCTATATGCAAAATTTTCTAAGTTTGAATTCTGGTTGAAATTAGTAGAGTTTTTGGGCCATGTTATCTCACGGGAAGGCGTGAAGGTGAACTTTCAGAAAATAGAGGCAGTGAAAAAATAGTCTAGACCCACCTCGGTATCCGATATAAGAAGTTTCTTGGGTTTAGCAGGCTATTGCAAGCGTTTTGTAGAGGGATTTTCCTTATCTCGTCCCCTTTTACTAGATTGACCCAGAATAAGGTCAAGCTTCAACGGTCGGACGCTTGCTAGAAAATTTTTGAGGAGTTAAAGAGGAGGTTGACTTCAACTCCACTATTGACACTATTGGAAGGAACCGAAGGGTTCGTTGATTATTGTGATGCTTTAGGGGTTGGTCTTGGGTGTGTATTAATGCAGCATGGTAAAGTCATAGCCTACGTATCGATACAACTCAAGGCTCACAAGAAGAATTATCCGACTCATGATCTTGAGTTAGCAGTTGTGGTATTTTCTCTTAAGATCTGGCGCATTAATTTGTATTAGGTGCATTTTGACATTTTTACAAATCACAAGAGTCTCCAGTACACCTTCAAGCAAAGAGAATTGAATCTATGTCAGAGAAGGTGGCTCGAATTGCTTAAAGATTATGATGTTGATATCCTCTATCAACCCGGGAAAGCAAATGTTGTAGCCGATGCTCTCAGTCAGCATTCTATGGGAAGCCTAGCTCATGTTGAGGCAGAGAAGCAAACTATGACAAAGGAAGTCCACCACTTATCAAGTCTAGGAGTTTGACTTTCTCCTTAGAAGCCGAAGTGAAGGAAAAACAGTTTAGTGATCCCTATTTATTGCAGCTGAATGAGGGTATTCACAAACACAAGACTATGGCTTTTGAACAAGGGAGAGATGATGGTACTTTTAGGCACAGAGGCAGACTATGAGTTCCAGACGTAGATTGGCTTAGAGCGGATTATGTCAGAAGCCCACAATTCCAGGTATTCTATTCACCCAAGTTCCACAAAGATGTATCATGATCTTAAGAAGATTATTGGTGCAACGATATGAAAAAGAACGTTGTTGATACCCAATTTTTCCCTATACTATCTTTAAAATGAATATCTATTTTCAAAATAGTACATGAGCATCAACTAATATTTTTCCATAATTTCTGCATTTTTCTAAGGATTTTTTATTAATTTATCCTAGTATTTTATTATGTAAATAATTACTAATTGCATCACAAATGGCTCTATAACAATTTCATGACTTAATTTTACCATTTATATTCATAACAGGCTTTAATTATTCCATAATAGCCACATTTACATTTTTTCGGATTATAATTGCAATAACTTTGCAATAATGGCCCATATACGCATTATTACATTATTCACCAGAAAATAGCTTTTTATATTTTTATAATATTGAGTAATTATTTTGAACCATTTCTTATGCATGAAAATCATTTTTTATAATTTGTTAATTATTTTCATAAATTATTTTATTAATTAGTTGGGTATTTAACAAATAGCCCCTTTTAATTTCGTTTCGATCCAATTATGCCAGCCCAAATACCTTAAATCCTAGCCAAATCCTACCCAAGCCCAATCCTTCATCTACCCGACCCAAACCCCTCTTTAATCGTGGTCGTTGATCTCCGAGATCAACGGTCCACATTATCCCTTTCCTTTTTTAATCTCATCTAACCCTAACCCCCCTCATTTCCCTTTTCCTCGTCGTCTTCGTTCCCTAATCCCTCCCTTTCTCTCACAATCACTCCACTAAAACCTAGCCTTCTTCATCGACAAATCTCACCGTTCATGAGGTTTCTCTGTATATTCCGGCCCTTGCCGACCTTCTACATCTTCTGGTTGTTCGACTTCATCGATTTCTAAGAGAATCTCAAAGAGATTCAACCTGGTTTTGTTCAAAACCTTTCTCACAATCCTGTCTATGGCCATTTCCGTTTGTGAGTATTATTTTCTTCTTATTTATGGTTTGCACCTAAGGTTTTAGACGAGTTTCCTTTCATCTATGTCATTTTCGAAAACCCTAATCTTATGACTACTTGGGTCTATTCAGATCCTTATAGATCTAAAATGTTTTAAGTGTTATTTGATATTTCTCCTCAAAAATCTTCTATTGTTATTCAATTCCAGTTTTTTTAAGAACTAGGGTTTCGTCCTAAGTTCTCTTCAAAAGATTTTTGACTTTCAAGTGTTTGAATCTGATTATCGTTTGCTATTTCGACTATTTTTTTTGTATATGCTTAAACCCTAGGTCTTTCTGTTTCCTGCACTGATTGCTTCAATTTTTTTCCCGTTATTTTTTTATTTCTGTCAATAAAATAGATTGACTAATTTCATTAGGATTCGAAGTATATTTTTTCTGTTAAGATTAGTGCTTCTCTGTGACTTTACCTATTTTCCTTATCTATGACTTTTAATTGGTACTACTTGCCTTGTTTAGACTAATTAGTTTGGTTTATGGTCAATAATTGATTTTTTTACCTTATTTGAACCCCAATCTGAGTCGTGAAGGGATTCTCCCCAATTTAAGGGGTCCTTTCCGGATTCTTCTGTGTGAATTGATTGAGTTAATTCCCCAATTAATTGATTGATTACCTTGTTTTATGAACTCTGATTTATTCTTTACCTTAATTTCTTTACTTTGCTTAGTGCTATATAAACCCCACTCTGATTTTTCTTTAAGGGACATGAACACAATTCAGAAAGAAATTCACACACACACTTTGGTCTCTCCTTTCTGCTACTTGTGTTTACTACATTGTCTAGCCGGCTGAAAGCCAAGGCTAGACAACTGAGTTCTGCATACTCTCATCTTCTGTTTTGCTATCTTAACTGATATGTCTCTACTCCTATTGTCATTCATTATTCTATAAATATTAAACCTGTGTGCTTTTCCTCTCTATTACTCTACTTCTGTGTTTAGACATATGTCTCTCCTTTTTATTGCTTTTAATCAGTAAGCTCTACTTCTGTATCTAGATATATGTCTTTCCTGTTTACTGCTTTAAATTAACATGTCTACTTCTATATTTGAACTTCCATCTTTCCAGTTTATTGCTTTTAATCAGCATGTTCACTTCTGTGTCTAAACTTCTATCTTTCCTGTCTATTGACCTCAATTAGTATGACCACTTATGTGTAATTAGATCCATGTCTTTTCTGTGAATCGATTTCAATCAGTATGACTACCTACGTCTTTCCTGTTTATTGACCTTAGTTGGCATGCGTACTTCTTTGAAGCCAGAATTCTATGTCTTTCCTATCTATTGCTTTAAGTCAGCATGATCACTTCTGTTGCTATGCCGTATTCAGTGTTGTATAATCTGGTTATTAAGATTATGTTCTTCCTGTTTTGGCTCTTGATCATTTATGTCTATCCTTGTTGAGTGTTATGGAATCTTGTTATTACAATATGCCAACCTGCTGTGTGTTTAGCCAGCATGCTTCCACCCTCACCCTATTTTTATGTGTTCCTGGCTAAGGACTTCTGTGTTACTAACCCCTGCTACCCTGCTTTGTGAAGTTGTCTGTTTATTATTCTATTATCAGCATGTTATGTTATATGCCCACCTAGTGCTAATTAATGAACCAAGTTGAATCTAGGCAATGTGAAACTTTGCCTAAAAATGGTTGTAATCTTGTTGTTGTCCCTAGTCTGATTACTGGAAGTCTTTGTTTGAACATAGAGTGCTGCAATGACTCTGTTTATTCTTATTTTACTTCTAAACTGTTTTCTTAAAACTATTTCCCTTTTTCCATATATTATTTTCTAACTCCTACTCTTAGAATACCTAGGGTCCTGCCTCTCCAGTGTGAGCATAGCCTAGGAGTCCATGAGACTCCTCCGAACTCTGATACACTGGGGCTGGCTTTTCCAAAATTTGTTCTCAAAAACTATTTCTTTGAAAGGGTTATGGTGTGAGCATTGCCCGGGGTCCCTAAGGCCCTTGGGAACTTTGACACACCAGAAGCCCATTTGGTGTATTATGAGTTATTGACACACTTCAGACTTGGTTGAAGGCCTGGTTTTCCAGGTTTACATTTGGGCCTATCCAGGCTCCCTATAGCATAGTAACTTTATTCTGTAATTCTTTTTTATCTGGTCTATAATAATAATTCTTGTAAAAACAGATATTGGGGTTATTAGTAAAGCTGGGGGGGGGGGGGGGGATTTTATATATCTTTGTTGGGATCGGGTATAAATCATTCATATAAGATTGTTATGACTATTTATATGCATTAGAAATCATGCCTATAGGACTTATCTCATCATTTGTCCTGAATTTCCACTCTACATCCTAGAAATCCTGTTAGGGGACGTTTACCAATTCTGTATCAAATCATGTTCATGCATATGTTCAAGTCTCACGTGCATTAGAAACCATGCCTATAGGGTCTTCTTTGGGAATTATCAAACTCGTATAACATCTGCTCACTTAGATATCATGTCCTTAGGAAAATCATATTTGAAATCAGCATGCCCATTAGGAATAGGTATAAAAAATAGTATGACACTTAGATATCGTGTTTATAGAGATAAAAAGTGTAAAATCAATTTTCTATGTTTATATGTCCTAAAGTAATGCTTGTGATCATTTTCAGTGTATAGACAACATGCCTATAGGGTCTAAACGGATAAAAACTACCTGTTTAAAGTCAATCACTGGTTTAGAATTATGATCCTGATTAATGCTTAGATGACATGTTTAGAGGATACCGCTGATCAACACCTAGGCAAGCCTGTAGGACAATTAAAATTCTGAAGTTACGAATTGTTTTTTTTTTGTGACTGCTTACAAACTGCCCAGATTCAGTAAGCCATAGAATCATTTAGACAAGCTAATTAAGGGTCACTGCCTCGCCTTAACAAATGTTGCATCTTCTGCTTTTGTTCTCATCTAGATATCCTTCTATAGGACTTTAAAGTGTTTAAATTGTTGTTTGAGACGTGCAATTGTTTGCTTATTCTTGGAGGTAAACGTGAGCCTTTGACTGCTTTGTTATATGACAGTCCTATCTTTTATGCTTGTCGCTGAGATTTTCTCCTTTTAAGCATTATATGTGAGTCTAGAACCACTTTAATAGAGGTCCTAAATGCCTCCAGGGCCATAGGTAAAGGGGAGGGTAATGCACGCATAGAGTACATATTAGAATCGCTAAGTAATAATTAAGGGGAGGGTAATTGGGTAATAAAGGATATGATGACATGTTCGCTAATGCTATGTGTAACACCTCTATTTGGGGAAAGTTTATCGAGTATTGCACATAATTGATCCTATAGGCTAATAAACCTAAGACCCCTTTAATTTTCGTCTTAAAGTATTATCTATCTGTTCGTTTTTGTTTCCCTTAAAGACTAATTTGCTTAAATTGAGTTTGGCCGGGACCCACCGTTGTGGACCTCGAGTGGTGCCTAACACCTTCTCCTCAAGGTAATTTCGAGCCCTTACCCAATCTCTGGTAATGTAAACCAGTTTATGAGGTATTTGCTTTAGGTTCCCTAAAACACCTTAATCCATTAGGTGGCGACTCTTCAAATTCCATTCCCTTTCCCATAAGGAAGTGAGTTGTCCCAGAATGTCAAAACCCCCGGACTCCGCGAGGAAAAAGGGGGGGGGGGGCGATAGCATGGCGACTCCGCTAGGGACATCCGTTAGGCTCTTACCATAACAAACTTGTTTCTGTGAATTAGTTTAAGCATGCTTTATTTTGCTGATACATGTGCACCCTTTCGCTTTCCCTTTCTGTGAACTTAATTATTTATTTTCAAGTACTTATGGTTTCCTTCACTACGATATTGGCTTGTCTCTTTGTTTTCTTTTTTTTTTAAAACTGTCTTTCAATTATTAAAATACCAGCATTTATTATTTTCCTAACGTGCAAATACATGACAACATGCTATTTACTATTTCATAAATCATCCTCAACATCATATTCCACTTGTGCGTTATCAATCATTTAGCAACGCTTGATGAGTGGTTTCCCTCTTCCTACATATCACCCTTTAAATTCGGAAATGTTTATTTGCGGTAAAACTAGTCGATCAGCGGTGCAATCGACGGTTCCTTGCCTTTCCCCCTCAAGTTGTCCGCTTGAGGGTACCAATCAAGACCTCCATAGCAACCTTACTCTAATTATAACTGTACATGCATCATGGTCAAACTTAGCCGGGTTAATATGTTGTCCACATAATAACCCCTTAAGACAAACCTTATCCAAAAGTTCATTGGGATTTCCATATCCCAACGGACGCAACCACGTTTTGTGCATTAATTTTGTAGAAATAAATGCCAATATGCTAATCATGGATGTATAAATAGTCGAATCGGGAGGGGGAAATCGTTTAACCTTATTTGTTTTGCAGAAATGAGGCACGAAGTCCCCAGGTTCGGCATGGTCCAAAATATACCACCACTGCTACTGGATTGGTGGGAAGATCTTTCCTCAAGTGACAAGAAACATGTGGGAAAAGTCCTGGGAAATTTACCTTCTTTGTTAGACATCCAACCAAACAACAGGCTGATTGAAGCTGCAACTATGTTCTGGGATAGTGAAAGTTCTGTGTTTCACTTTGGGAACATAGAAATTACCCCGCTCCTAGAAGAAATAGGGGGATTCGCTGGATTACCTTGGGACAGTCCGGGTCTATTGGTGCCAGAAAATTGCACTAGTAAGGCATTTCTAAAGATGATGGGTCTGAAAAAGAACAGAGATTTGGAGTGCTTAAAGAAATCTTATATACCCTTTGACTATTTGTACGAGATATACGGTCATAGCAAGTCCTACCGTATGTTCCATGATGATTTCTCTATCACTTCCTTGGGTCACATTCATCGCAGAGTTTTTGTGTTCGTTGTTTGCTTCTTGGGCATGATAGTGTTCCCAATGAAAGGGGACATAATTCACACCATGCTGGCTATGGTAGCCAAAACACTAATGGAGGGAATCGAGGGACAAACATATACCATAGTCCCTATGATTATAGCTGATATTTACCGGGCTTTAGACTGCTGCCAGAAAGGGTTCAAGCATTTCGAGGGTTGCATTTTACTGTTGCAGCTTTGGTTACTAGAGGATCTCCAAAAGGGCCAATATCGTCAGGAGTTTCCAAAGAGGGCGTGGAATGATCACATAACCTTCCACAACCCGAAGAGAATGACTTACATCCCAGACAGGTTTGCTCAACCAGAAAGCGCTAAGGAATGGGTGGAGTTCTTCGACAATCTGACCGAGGATCAGGTCCAGTGGATGTTTGAATGGTTCCCTACTGACGAGTTCATCATCAGGTCTAGGGACGCTCCTCATTAGTGTTGATTGGGTTAAGGGGGATATACCCTTATGTTCCTATCAAGGTTATGAGACAAGCAGGAAGGAGGCAGGTCGTACCACGAGTTGCGAAGATGAGTCATTTCAGGGCAGATTTCAGGATGACGACATCCCTTACAGGTGCCAAGCTCAGCATATGTGACACTAAAAGTTCATTGTGGAGAAGGATACAATCGAGCCAGACAGGTATCATGCAGGATATGCACCCTTTTACCTGGCATGGTTAGAGGATAGCTTAGCTGGGGTAGTGGAGCCAAGAATCGCTTGAGGAAACAGGGTCATAGCTGAAGATGCTGAGACCCAGGTAAAATACAATAAATTACGCAAAAGGATTCATGACTCCGAGACTGAACATCAAGAGATACACGAGACGAACATGAGACTTATCAATGATTGGAGGGAGATGGCTATCACCTCCAACGAAAAGGTAGAATATCTGGAACAGGGTTTTATGGAGCTAGAAGGAAAGATAACAAAGAGGGTCGCTGACTGCCAGAATGCTGAAGGAAACAAAGGAGGACATCTAGCAAGAGTCTACTTGCTGCTGGGCCTGCGCGAACTGGGGAACCTGGTCGATGGAGTTAGGAAGATCAAGCTTGGGGAGGGTCCTTCTGTGACCAAGTAGACTAGATTTATTCGCTTTCCTAAATTTAATAAGGCCAAGTGCCAGTAGTGACTTATCTTTTATTATCTTAGTGTCGTGTTGGATTCATCTATTTTTATATTAATGAAATGAGGCAATTATTGGAATTTAAGTTCTCCAAAACAACTTGCCACTAGGCCTACCTCGGGCACAACGAGGTTCCCAAATTAGAACGCGAATTTAAATACTGTAAATATTCTTTCTCATAACTCTTACTGACCTGGCTACCTTTTTATTATTTTTTTCTTTCTTTCCTTTGATTATTCCCCATTCCCCAAAGGTTGGTTCGCGCATACTAGCATCATCAGCTTATCATACCAGATCCAGGAGCCCTCCACCTTCTCCTCCTCCAAGTGTACCGAAAGGCAAAGGAAAGCTAGAATGGATCATATGAATGGAATCAGAACAGACAACTCCGCACATGTTGAGAACGGGGAAACTTCCGATGGTCGGGGAACTCAGGCCCCAAATGATTTGGTTTTACGACTTGAGCAGAAGATACTTGCACTATAGGGCGAGCTTGAGCAGGTCCGTAACTTGGCAAATCTCTCCCTCACATTGAATGTCCCAGACACCCACAACCCTGCACCACCTCAGAACACACCCAACAAACACCCACAGAATCCTCCCGCACCTCACCATTATACAACCTCACCACAGAATTAAACTATCCCTCCATAATATCAGTAGAACACCTACCATACTCCACAAAACACCCCACAAATTATTCCTGAACCCCAGAACTCCACCAATGATCATCATTATACCCAAACTCCCGGTCACCCAAACAACCCCATATATGTGGAAACTCTACCTCACTCCAATCAACCCATATCCTATACACCAGAATCTGCTGAGAAGGACCTGCTCATTAAGAACATGGCTGAGGAGCTCAAGAAATTGACAAGTCAGGTTCAAGGCGTCGAAGGAGGTAAAGGGATAGAATGTCTGAACTACGAAGATCTATGCATACAACCAGATGTGGAACTGCGGAGGGATACAAACTTCCCAAGTTCGAAATGTTTGACGGAACAGGTGATCCCAAGGTTCATCTGAGAACCTATTATGACAAGCTCGTAAGGGTCGGAAAGAAATAAAGGATCTGAATGAAGCTCTTCATGAGGAGTCTTACAGGAGATGCCTTGTACTGGTATATCAGCCAGAATCTTAAGAAATAGGCCAACTGGGTGAGCATGGCATCCGAATTCATGGACAGGTTAAGTTTTAATACAGAGAATGCGCCGGATGTCTTCTACATCCAGAACATAAAGAAAAAGCCAACTGAGCCCTTCCGCGAGTATGCTACTCGTTGGAGGTTAGAAGCAGCCAAGGTCAGACCGCGTTGGACGAGGAACAAATGAACAAGTTTTTTGTCAGGGCACAGGATCCACAGTATTATGAAAGGCTAATGGTCATTCAGAACCATAAGTTCCCCGATATCATCAAACTTGGAGAAAGGATTGAAGAGGGTATTAAAAGAGGGATGGTGAAAACTTTCGAGGCACTGCAGACCACAAATAAATCATTACAATCAGGTGGTATATCGAAGAAGAAAAATGGGGAACAATAATGGTTTCCTAGGGACCCAAAACCCTATTTTTATACCAGACACTTCCACCCACATATCAACCATCACCTCCCAGATATTCCCAACCACCCACTGCTTACCATACATATAACACCCAACCATCCTATTATCAGTCACCTCCAAATTGTCCAAACTACCAAAAACCCAGACCTAATTTTGAACACAAACCACCTAGACAATACACCTCCATTGCTGAACCCATCGACCAGCTATACGAAAGGTTGAAAGTTGCTGGATATGTCACCCCTATTCCCGTTGTTGCAATGGAGAATTCATCTCAATGGGTTAATCCAAACAAGACCTGTGCATATCATTCCGACATGAAGGGACGCACTATTGACAAATGCCGCGCCTTGAAAGACAATATACAAACACTAATTGATAATAAGGTCAAACAGGCAAAGAAAGCTGCACCCAATGTCCGCAACAATCCTCTCCAGATCATAGGGGTGGAGGGGTCAATGTGATAGAAACTAATGAAGAGTGGGATCCCGAGGAATCAATTGGGCTTATTTGAGAAGGTGATGATCCTAAGAAATCTGCATTCACACTCAATCCCATTATGGTACAGGTACAACCACCGGTCGAAGTCGAGGTAGACGTATCGCTTCCTTTAGAAGTAGAAGTAACACCACCTGCATCAACACTCACTCCATTTGAAGTGGATGTGACCACACCTTTCATTATAACGATGACATTCACACCACCCTTCAGATCCAATGTTGTACCTTGGGATTATATGGCCGAGGCTAGACGAAAGGGAAAGTCAAAGACGGAAAAATCAGGCACCGCACAAGGAATGACTAAAACATGAAGGGATTATACACCTGAACACTTAGGAGAAACCAACAAGCAAGCTTCTAACAAATCGCCCGTCATTGAGACTGGTCCAAATGACCTCTAGAGGAAGGTACATGCAAGGGAGTACTCTGTCATTGATCATCTGAACAAGACTCCTGCTCAGATATCTATCCTGTCATTGCTACAAAATTCTGAGGCACACATGAATGCTCTAATGAAGGTGTTGAGTGAAGCATATGTACTCAACAACACCACTGGTGGAGAAATGGCCAATATGGTGGGGCAGGTGCTAGAAAGCCATAAATCACCTTCCACGAGGACGAGATGCCGCCTGAAGGGTTGAATCACAATAGGACACTATGCATCACAGTGCAATATGAAGATAAGTTTATCACCAGAGTTTTGATTGATGGAGGATCCAGCATGAACATTTGCCCGTTGACAACTCTGAAGAGGTTGGGCAAAGGTTTGCATGAGATACGAGCAAGGACTATGAATGTGAAAGCGTTCAATGGATCTTAAAGGGCCACGATCGGAGAAACTAACCTATGCCTGCAAATGGGTCCTACCTAATTCGATATTGAATTCTAGGTGCTAGACATATCTACCTCCTACAATCTATTGCTGGGACAACCTTGGATATACGCCGCTGGAGAAGTCGTGCCCACTTTGCACCAATCGTTAAAATTTGAGTGGAACCATCAAGAAGTGATCATCCATGGAGATGGAAACAACCCTATTTACACCAGTCAGACTGTTCCGGTGGTTAAGAACATAAGGAAGTTAGGTGGAGAAACCTACCATCGCATCGAGTGTGTTAATGCGATTGAAAAGAATAAATGGTGGAGTAGGAAAATAGAGAGTATACTGGCATGGCAAGGGTATGAACCTGGCAGGGGGCTCGGTAAAAACCTTCAGGGTATCTCCAAGCCAATACAGTTGAAACGCCATGGTACAACCTTTGGGCTAGGGTATCAGTACACCTGGAAGGAATACGATGATTGGTCACCACCGTGGCGTGCTCCATATTACCCTCTTGAGAAACATGTGACGCACTTGAGTCAGACCTTGCAACAAGCCGATATCATATGGGGATCAGAGGAAGAAGAAGCATTGGCAGCCTTGAGGAACCTGTTTCTGGAAGATGATGATATGGATGTTGCGTAATTGTTTAGGAGGAGGAGGAAGGCCCTACCATCCGAGCTATGGAGAGAGGAACATTCCTCAAGAATTGGATGTCAGACCATCTAGGGCCCGGCGAGTCCCGGGCATTACTATTTCCTATCTCAATGAACTGACAACTGTGACATGTAATGAGGCAACGCCAATAAAAGGATAGTGATTCAGAAGAAGATGATGTCATGCCCAAGGAAATCGTCAGGGAAGTAGAGGATTTTCAGAACAAGCCCAAGTCCAACCTGGACGAAACTGAGATAATTAACTTGGGAGATTCTGAACCGTCAAGGAGACCCACATCAGCATCCATTTGTCACCGTCAGAGAAAGAGGAATACACTCGGTTCTTAAAGGAGTATGAGGACATCTTTGCATGGTCATATGATGATATGACCGGATTAAGCACATCCATTGTTCCCCACAAGCTGCCCACAAATCCAATGTGCCCGCCCGTAAAGAAGAAACTCAGGAAATTGAAGCCTGATATGAGCCTGAAAATCAAAGAAGAGGTTACTAAGCAGATCAAAGCCAAGGTCCTCAGGGTAGTTGAATATCCAACTTGGCTAGCCAACATTGTGCCAGTTTCGAAAAAGGACGGGAAAGTTAGAGTCTGCGTTGATTATCGGGATCTAAACAGAGCAAGTCCCAAGGATGATTTCCCGCTACCAAACATACATTTTCTGATCGACAGTTACTCCAAGCATGAACTCTAGTCCTTTGTAAATTTCTTCACCGGTTATCATCAAATTTGGATGGACGAAGAAGACGTAGAGAAAACAACCTTCATTACACCATGGGGTGTACTGTTACAAGATAATGCCTTTCGGCCGAAAGAATATTGGGGCCACATACATGAGGGCCATGTCTACTATTTTTCATGACATGATACACAGAGAAATCGAGGTATATATGGGTAATATCATCATTAAATCCAAGAAATCCACAGACCACATAACCGACTTGAGGATATTCTTCGACAGACTGCGGAAGTACAACCTAAAGCTAAACCCTGCAAAGTGTGCATTCGGGGTTCCCACCGAAAAGTTATCGGGATTCATCGTCAGCCGCCGGGGAATAGAATTGGACTATCGAAGGTAAAATCCATCAAAGAATTACCACCGCCTCAAATGGGCATTCGGTTTATTTTGGTAGCTATTGATTACTTCACCAAATGGTTGAAGCCGCATCTTACAAAGCTATGACTAAGAAGTTCGTCGTGGATTTTGTTCGCGACCGGATCGGTTCAGAGTTCCAGAGTCCATCATCACTGACAATGCCGCCAATCTCAACAGTAATCTGATGAAAGCCATGTAAAAGTCAAGCACAAGAATTCCACAGCATATAGACCTCAAATAAATGGAGCCGTGGAAGCTGCCAACAAGAATATCAAGAAGATACTGAGGAAAGTGATAGAAAATCATAAACAATGGCACGAGAAGCTACCATTTTCTTTACTGGGATACCGTACCACAATCCGCACGTCAACTGGGAAACTCCTTACTTGATGGTTTATGGTACTGAAGCTGTTATCCCTGCCAAATTGGAGATTCCTTCCTTGAGAATCATACAAGAAGATGAGCTCAGCGACGCAGAAGGGATAAGAAGTCGTTATGAGCAACTAGCCCTCATAGACGGAAAGAGGATGAACACAGTATGCCACCGACAACTTTACTAAAACAGGATGTTCAGAACCTTCAACAAAAGAGTTAAGCCGAGACAGTTCACACCGGGGCAGCTGGTGTTAAAGAAAATCTTCCCACATCAAGATGAAGCCAAAGGGAAATTCTCTCCCAATTGGCAAGGTCCTTACATGGTTCACAGAGTTCTGACAGGAGGAGCCCTCATACTCGCAGAAATGGACGGAGAAATTTGGCTAAAGTCTATCAATTCAGATTCAGTCAAAAGATACTATGTGTAAACTATTTATGCTTCTTCATATGATGTAAATTGAACTACGCTGAACCTGATTCCCGTTTAAAAGGGGATACGTAGGTAGCCCTGTGAGTTCGGTCGCAATTCAATAAAATTTTCATTTCCCCCACAATCAGAAACTGGGGCAGAACTTTGAGGAGGACCCTCAAAATTCTGAAGCAAGTTCAGCCAACGCAGCATATGGAGCAGTTACAAAAGTCATCTGGTTAACTGGGGCAGAATTTTGAGGAGGACCCTCAAAATTCTACAACAAAAGAAGTCGCAATGTCTCTGATTGTGTCACAATCACTGGTTCATCTAACCAATTTCTAAAACTATATTTTATTATACCCTTTGAAATCTAGGCATGCCCGCTTTTGAAATAAACTCTGTTTAGCAAATGCTGCCCCTGATAATTTCTTCAGACAGAGTGAAGTAGATCAAGCAGGCCGATGGAGGCACAAACCGACTCCTTACAGAACTCACGATTTTTCTTTGAATGCAGGAACGAGGAATATGCACACCTTGGAATCACGATCTGCATAACAACAAAGATATTGAACCCATTTCCAGCTAAGAAATACTCTGCCATCATCTATTATATGTTCTATTTGCATTGGGACTAAGCCATGTCCCAAATCTTGCATGAGGCTAAGCCCTGCCTCCATATTCGCATAAGGCTAAGCACTGCCTTTTATCGGCATGAGACTATGCTCTGTCTCAAAATTGCATGAGGCTAAGCCTTGCCTCTGTATCTGCATAAGGCTAAGCACTTCCTTTTATCTGCATGGGACTAAACCATGTCCCAAATTTTGTATGAGGCTAAGCCCTGCCTCTCTATTTGCATAAGGCTAAGCATTGCCTTCACCCTTCCTGGGACTAAGCCCTGTCTCAAATTCTTCATGAGGCTAAGCCTTGCCTCTCTATTTGCATAAGGCTAAGCACTGTCTTCAATTTTCATGGGACTAAGCCCTATCCCGAATTCTGCATGAGACTAAGCTCTATCTCAATTTCACATGAGGCTAAGCCTTGCCTCTCTATTTGCATAAGGCTAAGCACTGCCTTTACCTCGCACGAGACTAAGCTCTGTCTCAATTTGGCATGAGGCTAAGCCCTGCCTCCAATTTCGCATGAGGCTAAGCCTTGCCTCTCTATTTGCATAAGGCTAAGCACTGCCTTTACCTCGCACAAGACTAAGTTCTGTCTCAATTTCACATGAGGCTAAGCCTTGCCTCTCTATTTGCATAAGGCTAAGCACTGCCTTTACCTCGCACAAGACTAAGTTCTGTCTCAATTTCACATGAGGCTAAGCCTTGCCTCTCTATTTGCATAAGGCTAAGCACTGCCTTTACCTCGCACAAGACTAAGTTCTGTCTCAATTTCACATGAGGCTAAGCCTTGCCTCTCTATTTGCATAAGGCTAAGCACTGCCTTTACCTCGCACAAGACTAAGTTCTGTCTCAATTTCACATGAGGCTAAGCCTTGCCTCTCTATTTGCATAAGGCTAAGCACTGCCTTTACCTCGCACAAGACTAAGTTCTGTCTCAATTTCACATGAGGCTAAGCCCTGCCTCCAATTTCGCATGAGGCTAAGCCTTGTCTCTCTATTTGTATAAGGCTAAGCATTGCCTTTACCTCGCACGAGACTAAGCACTGGCTCCCTTGCACTACCTATTTTCTTCTCTCGGGCTAAGCTCTGCCCTGAACTTCCTACAAGAATAAGACTTGTCTTGTTGCTTCTAGCATCATATTTTGCACCTCATGGGCTGAAATATCGCCTACTTTTCCGAAGACTTCATAGTATGAAGGCATCATCCTCACAGCCGGAAGACACCATGCCATGGCTGGAGGATCTCTCAAACTTGCATATCATTATTCAAAGGCGTCATGGTTCGGAGGCACCATTTTCATGGCCCGAGAACATCATTTCATGGCCTGAGAATCTCTCACTGAACAATTCATGGCTCAGGACATCATGGTCTACGGACATCATCCTCAACCGTCCAAAGACAATTCTCATGGTCTGAAGGGAATTTGCATCATGTTTAAATTTATGAACAGATAAATGCTTGTAGCACATCTTTTATTTGCAGGTAACTCGATGAGCAACCATTATCCCAATAGGATCAATCCCGCTCCAGTCCATGTACACTATTTCAGACTTGACCGCTCATCATAACCGTTTCACCTATTCCAAAACCTTGCGTTCGTTCTTGTGATAACTTCATCGGTATATTTTGCCGATGAATCCAGAACTATACACGACCTGATTCATGTAAAACCAGGGATATGTAGGCATCTCGGAAATCAGAGTGCGTCGTATGTCTCTCAAATCACCCTACTCGGTCAAAATCCGTCCAGTGTGAGCACTGCCTAGGAGTCCATGAGACTCCTCCGAACTCTGACACACTGGGGCTAGCTTTTCCAAAATTTTTCACAAAAATTATTTCTTTGAAAGGGTTATGGTTTGAGAATTTCCCGGGGTCCCTGAGGCCTATGGGAACTTTGACTCACCAAAAGCCCATTTGGTGTATTATGAGTTATTGGCACACTTCAGACTTGGTTGAAGGCCTGGTTTTCTAGGTTTACATTTGGGCCTATCCATGCTCCCTATAGCATAGTAATTTCATTCTGTAATTCATTTATATCTGGACTGTAATAATAATTCTTGTAAAAATAGAACATTGGGTTTATTAATAAAGCTTTATATATCTTTGTTAGGATCAGGTAGAAATCATGACTATAAGATTGTTGTGACTATTTATATGCATTAGAAATCATGCCTATAGGACTTATCTCATCATTTTTGCTGAATTTCCACTCTACATCCTAGAAATCATGTTAGGGGACGTTTACCAATTCTGTATCATAATTCATGTTCATGCATATGTTCAATTCTCAATGTGCATTAGAAACCATGCCTATAGGGTCTTCTTTGGGAATTATCAAACTCGTACAACATCTGCTCACTTAGATATCATGTCCTTAGGAAAATCATATTTGAAATCAGCATGCCCACAAGGAATAGGTATAAAAAAACAGTTTGACACTTAGATATCATGTTTATAGAGATAAAAGTGTAAAATCAATTTTCTGTGTTTATATGTCCTGAAGTAATGCTTGTGATCATTTTCAGTGTATAGACAACATGCCTATAGGGTCTAAACGGATAAAAACTGCCTGTTTAAAATCAATCACTGGTTTAGAGTTATGGTCCTGATTAATGCTTAGATGACATGTTTAGAGGATACCACTAATCCACACCTAGGCAAGCCTGTAGGACAACTAAAATTCTGAAATTCTGAATTGTTTTTTTTGTGACTGCTTACAAACTGCCCAGATTGAGTAAGCCATAAAATCATGTAGGCAAGCTAATTAAGTTTTACTGCCTCGCCTTAACAAATGTTGCATATTCTACTTTTTTGCTTATCTAGATATCCTGCTATAGCACTTTAAAGTGTTTAAATTGATGTTTGAGATGTGTAATTGTTTACTTATTTGTGGAGGTAAATGTGAGCGTTTGACTGCTTTGTTATATGACAGTCCTATCTGTTATGCTTGTCCCTTAGATTTTCTCCTTTTAAGCACTATAGGTGAGTCTAGAAATACTTTAATAGAGGTCCTAAACACCTCCAGGGACATAGGTAAAAGGGTGGGTAATGCACGCATATAATACGTATTCGAATCCTAAGTAATAATTAAGGGAAGGGTAATTGGGTAGTAAAGGATATGATGACTATGCGCTAATGCTACGCGTAACACATCTATTTGGGAAACTTTTACCGAGTATTGCACATAATTGATCCTATAAGCTAATAAACCTAGGACCCCTTTAATTTTCGTTTTAAAGTATTATCTATCTGTTCATTTCTGTATCCCTTAAAGACTAATTATCTTAAATTGAGTTTGGTCGAGACCCATCGTTGTGGACCACGAGGGGTGCCTAACACCTTCCCCTCAAGGTAATTTCGAACCGTTACCCAATCTTTGGTAATGTAAACCGATTTATGACTTATTTGCTTTAGGTTCCCTAACGCACCTTAATCCGTTTGGTGGAGACTCTTCAAATTTCATACCCCTTTCCAAAAGGAAGTGAGTTGTCCCAGAATTTCAAAACCCCCGGACTCTGCGAGGAAAAAGGGGGGGGGGGGGGGGACAAGCAT
>ML426398.1:10756-39499 GCA_005239525.1 Nicotiana knightiana | reverse complement strand
GGGGGGGGGGGGGGCGACAAGCATCGTAGATTTTGTGGCTAAGTGTCCAAAATGTCAGCAAGTGAATGTCGAACACCAGACGCCTGGTGGTTTAGCTCAGAGTATAGAAATTCCCATTTGGAAACGAGAGATGATAAACATGGACTTCATAACAGGTCTACATCGCTCATTTTAGAAGCATTATTTGATTTGGGTTATTGTAGACCGACTTACCAATTCAGCTCACTTCTTACCAGTGAAGACTACAAATTTAGCAGAGGATTATGCCAAGTTGTATATCCAGGAAATTGTCTGATTGCGTGGGACTCCATTGTCCATCATCTCAGATCGTGGTGCTCAATTCATAGAAAACTTTTGGAAATCCCTTCAGAAAGGATTCGGCATTAGAGTGAACCTCAGCACAACTTTTCATCCTCAGACAGATGGCCAGGCAGAGTGAACCATTCAGACTCTTGAGGATATGTTGAGGTCATGTGTTACCAATTTTTAAAGGTAATTGGGATGATCATCTAACCCTCATTGAGTTTGCTTATAATAACAGCTATACCTCTAGTATCAAGATGGCACCGTACGATGCTCTATATGGGCGAAGGTGTAGATCACCAATTGGTTGGTTTGAAGTTGGAGAAGCGGATTTGTTAGGACTTGATTTGGTCTATCAGGCTATGGTGAAAGTCGACTTGATACAATAGCGTTTGAAGACGAATCAGAGTCGCCAAAAGTCCTATTCGGACGTGCGGCGTGGAGACTTAGAGTTCCAAGTTGATTATTGGGTGTTTCTGAAAGTTTCTCCTATGAAAGGCATTATGATATTTAGGAAGAATGGGAAGCTTAGTACCCGCTATATTGGGACTTATAGAATCCTGCGAAGGATCGGGCAGGTGTCTTATGAGTGAGAATTGCCACAAGAATTAGTTGTTGTACACCTAGTGTTTCATGTGTCTATGTTGAAGAAATTCATGGGAGACCCGTCTCTTGTGGTTCCTATGGAGATTATAGGGGGTTAAAGAAATCCTAACTTACGAAGAAATTCCAGTGGCTATCCTTGATCGTTAAATCCGCAAGCTCAGAACTTAGGAAATTTCTTCTATAAAAGTGCTTTGGAGGAATCAAATGATTGAAGAGGCTACATGGGAAGCCGAAGAGGATGTGAAGTCCAGATATCCCCATCTCTTTGAGGAGCAACCAGAAAATGTGGAAGGTAATTAACCTTTCCATTTAGACCTTCTATTATAATCTCCATGTCTTTTAGTATTAAGTCAACTCAGTATTCAGTAATCACGTATTTGTTCAGTTTAGTATACATGTGTTCATGATAATTCAATATTCGCATGCTTCCATCAAACCCGTTTAAGGTCCAGAGTAAGTCGTAGTTACAGCCAGAACAATCATTCGAGGATGAATGATCCCAAGGGGGAGATAATGTAACACCCCGTAAATTCAGATTAGGTGTGAATGTGTTAAATGAGTAGTAATGTTATATTTTGGACATGTGAAGTTCTATTGGCATGAGTATGGGTGAAAATAGTTATTTTAGAATCAAGACGAAGAGTGATGTGTATAAGATTCGATAAAATCGACCAAGTTTACAAAAGGTCAGTCTTCCGGCAAGATTTAGTGAACATCTGTAAGGAATTCGGGACTCAAAACACAAAATTTGTAAAAAAATCATGAGTATGGTTGCTGATAAGGAATCCATTTGACTTGTATTGCTATAGATTAAAGTTGAAAGGGTTGAAAAACGTTGTATTACGCTCAAGAGCTAGAAGTTAAGTTATACGAGGTTAATTCTCTATGTTGGGAATGTTTATGGTTCTCTCTACATCTCATTCTTTATGACTATTACGAATTCCTCAGCAAGTAATTATGCCTCAGTTCCATGAATGGTTGTAGAACATCTATTCTCTAGATGGAATAGTTCATAATTCATTCAATATCTTATAAGCCTCAATTGTGACAAATCAATTTATTATGAATACATGTCCCAGTTTAGTTCTATTCAACATTCCAGTATCATGCAACTCAATATGGTTCAGTATCATGTATTGTAGTATGATTCTCATTTCATGATTTTAAATCCCTGAATGTTGAACACTTGTATTTGGGCCTAAAGTCGCAGTTTATGCTTTATGCATTTTTGGGCCTGAGGCCGCATTGTGTGTGTGTATATATATATATTGGTCCTGAGGCCACAATTTAATATTCAGATAGACAGGTGGTTCATCATTAGGAAGAAGGATCATTCATATCCTTACTTCCTTATCAATTCTCAGTTATCAGTGCAGTTTCATTTTCAGCATTTATAGTTCTTTCTTTCAGTTGTTTTACATACCAGTACAATTCAAATGTACTGAAGTCCCTTTTTTCCCGGGGCCTACATCTCGCGATGCAGGTAACGATTTACAGGTTGACTACTCTACTTGCTAGGGCATCTTGTATCTGCTATTGGTGAGCCCCAATATTTTGGGGCATTATCCCTCCCTTTTTCAGTCTTTATAGTATTCTAGTTAATAAGGTATACCAGGGACCTTGTCTCGGTAAACAATTAGCATTTCAGTATTCTTTAGAGGCTTCGTAGACTATAGCCCAGTCAGTCAGATATTAGCAGTCTTTTTATGTGTTAGCCTTGTCGGCTACTCGTTTATACTTGCAGACTTTTCCGCATTTATGATATTTTAGTCAGACTCTTTAGTATATAAACATGTTGAATGTTTATATTCAGCTTACAGTTATACCACATGTTGATCTAACAACCCAATTGGTTTGCTCAGTCACATGTAGTTAGACACTGAGTGCCGTGTTACGCCAGACCATGGTTCAGGGCGTGACAAAGCTTGGTATCAGAGCCACGTTCAACATTCCTAAGGAGTCATTTGCAGGGCTGCTGGTGTCTGATACTGGGGAGCCATTTGCTCTGGAGTGTGAGTAGAGGGAGTTTGTGCTCCTCCCCTAGAATAAGAGACGACTGATTCCATATGAAATGTATCGTCCTGGGCCACACTCTCCATAAGGCCCACCAAATGGACTAGAGCGTGCTGAAGCACTAAGGTGGCGATGAACCCCTCCGGGACATGTGCTGGTCCAACAGGTACACTCTGAGCTGGAAACTCCTCATTAAAATATACCTGAGGATCCATTGTTGGTGTTGTTGCTCGAGATCTAGGCTGAGCTCTGCCTCTTCCTCGGCCTCTAGCGCGACCTCAGCATCAACTTCTGCCCCTCGTAGGAGTGCCGCTGGGGGCTCCGCTGTTTCCTAGATGAATATGCAGTACTTCTTCTCACCATCTGCGAGAGAACAAGAATAGAAGAGTTCAATCATCAATGATAGAATAAGGTTGCATGACAGAGATGAATAGAAGTGAAATTGTCTCCATAGCCGCTGGAAGATAAGTACAAATGTCTCTGTATCGATCCTCCATACTCTACTAAGCTTGCTCGTGACTTTTGAGACCTATGTAACCTAGTGCTCTGATACCAACTTGTAACGATATGGAATTCCCACCTTCGGGACCGTGATGGCGCCTAACATTTCACTTGCTTGGCAAGCCAACGTTATAACAATTTATCTTTTTTTCAACAGTTTAATTTAAATAACGAGAAATAACTGAAAAAACTGTAATAATCCAAAGTAAAGTATGGAAACTATAAGAACTAAAATATCTGATACATCCCTAGACCCGGTGTCACAAGTGCATGAGCTACTTGAATGGTACAAATAAAGGTATGAATAAACATAAAGTTGTCTGAAGGAAAGTACACAACTAAATAAAAGGAAATGGAACTCAAGGAGTTGCGGACGCTGAGCAGCTGTACCTCAAGTCTCCACAATGTTGGCCAATTCGAGCAAGCTAATAACCGCCGCTAGGACTGACTCCAAAATCTGCACAAGAAGTGCATAATGTAGTATGAGTACAACTAACCTCATGTACTCTGTAATTTTCGAGCCTAACCTCGATGAAGTTGTGATAAGGCTAAGACATGTCACTTACACTACAACCTATACGTAGTATATAGTCAAGACATGAGAAGAAAATACGAAACAAAATAAGACAGTTAACTTAAACAAATAGCTAAAACTTTGAAGAAACCCAATAACGATTAGAAATTACGAATCCTTAGAGTTTCGAATGAAAATACCGAAAACCAACACAAGTGCAAGGAAATAGAAACACATAGATTGTTGTGTCACGCAACCCGATCCCACCGTACAATACAATCCTTCCTTATTCCACTGTAACAATATCAACAATCATAAATAAATATATTTTGCTGCGCAAAACCCGATCCCACCATATAACAAAATAAGCATCACAATTCACCCTTATTTCACATATCAATCTACCCTTATTCCACCTGTTGCGGCGTGCAGCCTGATCCCATTATATCAGTACAAATTCACCCTTATTCCACCGTATCATTTCACCCTTATTCCACCCGTTGAGGAATGAAACCCGATCACACCATATCAGTATCAAATTTTCAATGAGTGCAATCAATTCAATAAATCAAATCACAAGAACCTCTTCGATAGACGAATATGAGGCTGAATCAAAAAGGAAGCCTCCTACCAAATTGAGAATTCACATATGTAATGTTGAAATGTAAGACAAGTCCGATAAATGATAATTAAAAGGTGCAAGTAAGTCAATCAAGACAATAACAGCGAGTCATGAAAGCATGAAAAGGTCTAACATTAAAAAGTAGCAAATAAAGCATGAAAGGCATTTAGAGCACATAACAGTTAAGGCAGGGAAGGACATAATTAAGGAAAAATGAAAAAATCAGGGAAACACGTAATTCGGCGGCGTATAGGCACTCGTCACCTCGCATATACGCCGCAGCACAAGAAATTCACATGGCACATAGTCCAAGAATTCCTAATTCCCTCAAATCATGGTTAAACTCACCACTTACCTCACTCCGCAGTCAATGCAGAGCTCTACCGGGGCCTTTCCCCTAGAATCCGCATCCAAACCACTCATATCTAACCACAATTGACTCAATAACATCAAATATTGCTAAATGAATCAATTACAATGCATAAATTGAGGATTTTCACATTGTTCCCTAAAAAGTCAAAAATCGATCCCGAGCCCGCTTGGTCAAAACCCGAGGTTCGGACCAAAATCCACTCACCCACTCACCCCTGAGCCAGGTTATGTAATTAGTTTTGGAACTCAACCACAAATTGAGGTCTAAATACCTAATTTTTAATAAACCTCAATTCTTCCCAAACCCCTAATTTTCTACCATAGAAGAACAAATATTATGGCTAGAAATTAATGGGTGATGTTAGAAGTGGAAGAAAATGAGTTAAAGTATACTAATCTATGAATTGGTGTTGAAATTTCTCCTCCAAATCGCCTCTAGGTCGAGCTCTAATGGAAAAGTTATGAAAAATGGGATAAATCCCGATTTTGGAATGTTTAAATGACTGGGTGTCAGGCCTTCTTCGTGTTCGCGAAGGGCCTGCCGCGTTCACAAAAGTCCTTCCACGTTCGCGAAAGGTAGCAGCCTAAAAGGCCTATTTGTTCGCAAGTGAACCCATGCGTTCACGAAGGATGCTCCGCCTAGGCATCCGGGTTCGCCAGCCAATGCTCGTGTTCGCGTAGAGTACAACGGCCCCCAGGTCCATAAAGTTATGCGTTCGCAATACACTATTCGCGTTCGCGTTCGCGAAGGGCAGCCCCCCTCAACTTTTCGTTCGCGTACAGTCCTTCGCGTTCGCATACAGTAATATCTCCCCTGCCCAGTTTCCCCTTTGCGATCGCAAACGTAGATTCACGATCGTGAAGTACATTACACCACAAACCAGCAGAAATGAAAAACCAGCAAATTTTCTATGTTCAAAAGGTCCGTAGGTTATCCGAAACTCACCCGATCCCTCGGGGCTCCAAACCAAATGTGCACACAAGTCCAAAAATATTATACGAACTCGCTCACGCGATTAAAGCACCAAAATAACATCTAGAGTATGAATTGGACACCAAATAAAATGAAATTTTCAAAAAAACTTTAGAATTTCTATCTTTAACAACCAGACGCCCGAATCATGTCAAACCAAATCCGTTCCTCACCAAATTTGGCAGACAAGTCATAAATATAGTAATAGACCTATACCGAGTTTCGGAACCAATATACAGACCCAATACCAACAAAGTCAAACGTTAGTCAAAACTTTAAAGTAATTAAACCTTTAAACTTTCAATTTTCGACAAACAACGATTACTCGAGCTAGGGACCTCCGAATTTGATTTCGGGACCGTCAAACCACGATTCCGGGTCTGTTTGCTCAAAACGTTGACCCAATTCAACTCAAATGGATTTTAAGGAAAATTTTTATATTTTATCAAATTTTTAACATAAAAGCCTTCCGGAAAGAGACACGGACTGTACACGTAATTCGAGAAAGGCTAAAATGAGATATTTAAAGTTTCGAAATACAGAATTAGAGTTTAAAACTCTAAGTGACCTATCGGGTCATCACATTAACTATGACTATTTCCAATTGAATGCTCGACTTCAACTTAATTCCTATTAGACACAAATACTGAAGTGGCAAATTTAGTGTATCACACTTCTATAATGCTGAAAAAATAAAAATAAAAATAAAAGAAAAAGACATAAATTTTGGAGGCGATAAATTATAAATGAGCGAGTTTGATCAAATTTGGACGGGTTCAAACTAATAAACATGTCATGATCACCCGTACAAAATTTGCTTTGATTAAGTAAGGGGTCATGCTCCACTCTCTCAAAATGATCCAACCTCTAATATTAGTGACAGAATATGATTTAAATCTCATTTCACCAGTTAGATATGCATTTTAGGTAAATAAGTCTCAGTTAGCAATATCCTTTTATTTTAATTAAATTGGACATCTCTTTATTAGTTTTGTTAATTTGAGTGCCTGTATGAAAAATCACTCGGCTCAAAAGGTGAAAAAATCACGACCTACTACGTAGGATTTTAAATTTCAACTCCATTAGAATAATGATCCAAAATGTATCAATTACAAGACTGTAATTCAGTACTCTCCAGTACTCATACTATGACTATTTGATTTACAAGTTACTCTAACTTGTAAAACAACTCCAACTCAGTAATTATTTATGACACTTGATTACAACTCAATTTCCTAAAACACACTCACTAGACTGACTCAAGAAGAATACAATATTGGTACTCGACGAGAGTGAACCACATGTAATTAGTTGATGTGCAAAAGGATAAATTCAGAAGTCCAAAATAGATAGTATTTAAACTGTCACGCCCCGAAACTCCATCATCGGGCCGTGATGGCGTCTAACGTTGAACCCGCTAGTCAAGCCAACGTGTATAGATAAACTAGAATATTAACATCAATTTAGTAGGATAAACTAAACGGTTCACAATTTAATAGCGGAAATAAATATGGTTGCAAGCTAAATAGACAACATAATACAACAACGCGTAAATTTTTCCAAAATCTGGAGTCACAAACTCACGAACTGTCTATAAGAGTGCTAAATACAAGTCTGAAAAGAGACTACATAGCTGTCTCTGAAACTAGGAAAAAAAAGACAAGACAGAGGTGAAGACAAAGGGATGGATGAGACGCCAAGGCCCACGAACGCCAGCGGGTATACCTTGAAGCCTCTATGATAAGCTGGAAGACACTCCCACTAATGATGTCCTCCGGGACCGGCTACGTAATCTGCACAACATAAAGAAGTGCAGGTGTAGCATCAGTACAACCGACCCCATGTACTGAGTAAGTGTCGGGCCTAACCTCACCGAAGTAGTGACGAGGCTAAGACACGAAAACAAAGTGTACCTGTGCAGTCCAATAGTATAGCAAAACTAAACAAGAATACGATTACAAGGAGAACATGCTGGGGTTAAGAGATAGCAAATATTGAAATGATAGAAACGAAAACAACAATCTGAAATATCTGAAAATAATAACGGGAAATGACAACACAAATTAAACAGTGAAAGATGCGGCACAATATGTCCCCTCGTGCATAATAATAATATAAAACATGGCACGGAATGTCTCCTCGTGCATAATCAATATAAACATGGCACGAAATGTCCCCTCGTGCATAATAAATATAAACATGGCACAGAATGTCCCCTCGTGCATAATAAGATAAAACATGGCACGGCATCACCCTTCGTGCTTTAACACTCTTCCTCACCCAAACAGTAATCACAAACAAGGGCAAGGAAATAAACAGAGTAAAAATAGAAGTCCCGGCAAGGGAACATCAATTAAAAAATTAAATCCCGGCAAGGGAACATCAATTAAACAATTAAATCCCGGCAAGGGAACTATACAACGATGACCCGACAAGGGTACATTTCAATAACTCTTTCTCTTTCTTTCACTTTCATTTCCATAATTTATTCTATTACTCGAGCCAATGCTCCAAAGAATGTAATTATCTCATATTCCTTCGTTATTAATTTCACAATTTGAGCCAATGCTCCAAGGATGAAATTATCTCATATCTCTTCATTATTCATTTTACAATTTGAGCCAATGCTCCAAAGATGTAATTATCTCATATATTAATTTGAGCCAATGCTCCAAAGATGTTTAAAGATTACAATTCCCTTCACATGCCCTTTACAACGTATAGAAATCCTCAATTAGGCATAGAAATTATAACAAAGTCAGAATATTTGCAATATAGGGACTCACGGTCATGCTAGACACCAATGTATAGATACTCGTCACCATGACTATACATCGTATTTGACAATTAGCAAATACCAAATAATACTCAACTCCTATTCCCTCAAGCTAAGGTTAGACCAAGCACTTACCTCGGGTCCAAAGTATAGCAATCAACCCTCTAACACCGCCTTTCCTTTAGAATTCGACTCCGGAATGGTATTATCTAGAAATAATCGACTCAAGTATATCAATAAGGATTCAATGATTCAATTACATGTCCTAATTATCCATTTCCTAGCATTCTTCCAAAATTATCAAAATTCAACCTCCGGCCCGCTCGCTCGGATTCTTGAAATTCTCGAAGGGAACACTCACCCAAAGCCTAAGGATCATAAATATACGATTTTTACTTGATTTCATGGCCAATTCACAGAAAATGCTAAGTGATCACAAGTTCTAGGTTACTACCTAAGTTCTTGAATTTTTGCACTAGTTTATATAGTTAATTAGGCTAGGATGCATGCATGAAACAAATTTTCAGGTGGAATTCACTTACCTTATGAGACCTGGTTGATTGCTCTTAAAACTGGAGGAAATCGCCTAAGGAAGAATATGGAAAATGAGAAAAATGGATTTAAAACCCGTTTTTAAAACTCACTACCTGAACAGTGAACTCGTACCTGCAGCTCTGGGGACCGCACCTGCGGTCTCGCACTTGCGAGAAGAATCTCGCACCTGCGAAATTGGGCTAGGGGGTCTGGGATCGCACCTGCGAAGTGGAGACCGCATCTGCGAGAAATGCGCCGCACCTGCGATGGCTGGCCAGGCCACTGGTGATCGCACCTGCGATGCCTGGGACCGCACCTGCGGTCTCGTACCTGTGATGCTGGGCAACCGCATCTGCGGTCATACCAGAGCAGGTGCACCAACAACCTTGTTTGTTGGTTTTTAGCCCCGTTAGGTGCCCGGAAGGCACCTAGGCCCACCCGAGCCCTAGTCCAAATATACCAACGAGTCCCAAATTATATTACGGACTCGCTCGAGCCTTCGGAACACTCTAAACAACGCTAAAACTCGAAATCACACCCCCAAACCTCAAGAACCAAACTTAGGAATTTTAAGGTTTCTAAACTTGCTAAAAACATGCTGAACTGACCTATACAACTCGGAATGATACCAAATTTCACAGATAAATCCCACAACATCCTACGAACTTATCTGTGCGATAAAATCGCCAATACAACATCATATTCATCGAATTAGGCCTCAAAATCCATTTATTCTATCAAATTTCATAAAACATCAAATTTTCCATTTTAAGTCCGAAACCCGTCAAACGAAATCCGATTTCAACCAAACTTCACAAAAAGTGCTTAAACCATATATATGACCTGTAGCGAGCGCCGGAACCAAAATACGGGCCTGATATCATCACATTCTAATCAGATTTCATTTTCAATTTCCTTAAATATTTTCAGAAAACAATTTTACTCAAAAATTCATTTCTCAAGCTTGGGACCTCGGAATTCGATTCCGGGCATACGCCCAAGTCCCATATTTTCCTACGGACCCTCTGGGACCGTCAAATCACGGGTCCGGGTCCGTTTACCCAAAATGTTGACCGAAGTCAAATTTATTCATTTTAATATCATATCTTTGCATTTTTTTCATAGAATTTCATATTTAAGCTGTCCGGCTACGCGCCCGGACTGTGCACGCAAATCGATGAAACTACAAACTCGCTGGACATGGCCTCTCTCTCCGCATTTATAGCACACCGGTATATCCAAGTAACAAGGCTCAGAATGAGACCTCCCACACTTAGGGCATGGGACCCTCCGCTGCTGCTGGAACCTCCCACCTGAACGACCCGACTGATGGAACCTTCTGCTATCTGAACCTAGTCCAAAGAGACCTCCCCACTGATAATTATGCCCTGATGACGGGGCACTGGCTGAGGACTGAGCATAGGACTGGGATAGCCCTGATGACCCTCTCCCAAGTACTGATCTCCCTCCTCCAACTGAACTCCCAGGGTTGCTCGCTGACCGGGCCCTACTACTGCTCTCCCTTTCCATTCTTATCTTCAACTTCCGAGCCTCTGTGTCCTGGGCGAATCCCACGATCTTCCCATAATTCATATCTGAATATAGAGCAGCGGTAGCAGCTTCATTAACAACCAAGGGACCAAGGCCCTGAACAACCGTCGAACTCTGGCCTCCATAGTCGGCATCATGTGGATGGAATATTTGGACAGGCGCTCGAACTCCATTTGGTACTCCCATACACTCATGTTGCCCTGCTTAAGGACCTCGAACTCCAAAGAACGCGCTGCCACAGTCTCGGCAGGAAAGAAATGATCCATGAAGGCATCAACAAACTCATCCCACTTCGCCGGAGGGCTCCCCTCCCACGGGACCCCTCCCATATCTCAAACCACGAATACGCTGCTCCCTTTAACTGATAGGAAGCCAACTCAACCCCCTCGATCTCTGTAACCTTCATAACCCGGAGGGTCTTGCACGTCTCATCAATGAACTCCTGAGGATCAGCCTCTAGGTCAGTGCCTGTGAACTCTGGAGGGGCTAACCGCAGAAACTGGTTGACCCTAGAACCTGAAGAATCCCCTTGCTCGCTAGAGGATGCAGGGGAAGCATGTGATCTTTGGGCCTAGGAGGCCACTAGCTAAGTCAACATCTGAATAGCTCCCCTGAGGTCCCCATCAGAAATACCGGGACCGGAAGCTAGGACTGAAGAAGAATCAGGAACATCAGCGGGAGGGAATGTAGCACCCTCCACTAGAGTAGGAATTGGAATATCCTGGCCTGGGATGGAAGAGTCAGGCAGATTAAGGGTCGGGGAATCATTCTCACGCGCACCATCAGATAAAGAATTCACGGATCACTCCTGGGGTGGCATTGGCCTCTGGGCTGAGTCAGGCTCTCTTCTTGGGTGCCATGTACTAAAAATTGGAACAATACACGGGTTAGATAAAGATGTTTTCACCCTCCACTTCATCGCACGATACAGAGTAACAATGAAAGGGTATTTTCCTAAATGTCCATGCAGGACCCTAATTATAGATGTGGTCGACAACACACCGATAAGAAGGGATATACTAGACTCTCCGAGAAATCCTAGGACACTTTTAAAAACCTTAGGCTCTGATACCAAGTTTGTCATGCCCCAAAATCGAGGGACAACACCGGTGCCTAACCGGATGATCCCGGTCAAGCGGACCTGGATTGCCTTTCCTACCAAATGCATCACCCCGTGTTTATAATATACATTATTCCACATGAATTAGCAATTTAGAGTTTAAGCATGAATCCACTACTTGAGTTCATATTATCCTTTATCATTTCCATATTTGATAATAAAAAAACATAAAACAATTCCGATTCGGACCACGATTAATTGTAAACACATTTACCGCCCAAAATACATATATGTACAACCCACATCATGTCTACGGAGCCTGTAAGAGTACCAAGGGTTTACACAATACTTGCCAGCAACAAGGCCCCGACTATACCTTAAAATACATAACATATACAAAAAGGATGATGTTGATTACACACGGCCCCAAGAGAAAATGGGGCTCACCGGATCTGCTAAAGGTACGAATGGGAAACACCACTATCGACGGTCTCAGCTTCCAGCTGTGGAACCACCTACATCCATATAAAAGATGTAGCGCCCCTGGAAAAAGGGACGTTAGTACCATTGAATAGTACTAGCATGTATGAACCAAGTTTATTCCAAGTAGAATCAAACAATACATAACTAGAAAGCAATTAGGGTAACCACACAAGTACCACACAAGTATACAGAAAACCACAATGAAGATTTCACAGTTACTTGTTTCAATTTCCTCATCTGTTGCGGTGCGCAAGCCGATCCCATCGTACATTCTCATCTCACCCTTATTACCTCTCCACCCTTATTACTTCGTGTTGTGGCGCGTAACCCAATCGCACCGTACATCCTTATTTCACCCTTATTACCTTTCCACCCTTATTACTTCGTGTTGCGGCGCGCAACCCGATCCCACCGCACGTTCCCATTTCATAACAACAATCACCAACAATTATATCACAAAGATCTTTATCATGAAGAACATAAGTTCATATCAACCAATAACTATGTGAAATCAAGGCACAATGATCCTTACCAATCAACAATTCATATATGGTGTTTCCACAATCATTTAACTTAATAAAATCAGCCCATATTTACTTTCATTATTTACTAGACAACATTTAGAACTTGGATACGTTCGACACTTTATTTCATTATCGTTTCTTTCGTTTTGCAGCACATCCTCTCATACCGATGGATTTAACATTTAACGAGCTTTACACATGGTAGGACAAGCACAAAGAGCCACCCTTCGTAATCTCAATTAGCATGGTAATTGACTTAAGAAAATCAGAGAATGAATTCATACCACTCGACACAACAGGACAAACAATTCACATATGCTCAAGCAATAATTTCATACCGTGTACTCGGACACCAACAAGGTAACTCTACAAAGATTAAAGTTAGCCATACATACCTTGAATCAGAATTTCCCTTTAATTTTTTAACACAAATCACCGGACCTTCTAGTACCTTCAATCTAGTTCACAATGTGGCATAATTGAACTTAGAAGTAGGAATAATGATCATGTCTTGAACTCACTTGAGCATTCTATCAACCACTAGGGGTTCCTTTAGATTAAATGGCCTCTTTTTAGTGAAAGATTACTCTAACCCATTTCCTTTTACTAGATTATGACTAGTTGGTTATATGCATGCAAGGCTCCTACCCCCATCTTCATGAACTCACCTAACCATATTTCATTTTAACAAAAAAATCTGGAAATTAAGGTTGATTGGGTGGAAGCTTACCTCTTGTAGTGAAGAAAATAATGTTCTACTTGATCAATTCCAGGCTTGTGTAGTGATTGAGGAACAAATTTGATGAAGTTGGAACTCTCTCTCTCTAGAACCCACTCTCTCCTCTCTCTAATTTATCAGAAAATGAGCTTAAAATGAAAGGGGTATGTGTTTTAATGAACTGGGGGTCGGGTATAAAATTAGAAATTTAACAGTCCCGAAGCAAAAATGCGGTCAGCAATGCGGCGGTCCGCATTCCTGTCGTACAATTGGCCCTCAAATGGGCCAAAAAGAAAAGTATATTGCCCAGGTATGCGGTCCGCATACCTGTTATGCGATCGCATAGTGCGTCGCATAACTCCCTCCACAAAAGTCAAGGTGCAAGGATGCGACAACTATGCGGCCCGCATTCGTGAAATGCGATCGCATTCTGGGCCGCATAGCTGTCCTCAAAATGGACAGTGAACTGTCCAGGTATGCGACCACTATGCGATCCGCATACCTGATCTGTGATCGCATAGTGGACCACATATCTGCGCAAATCTGGAAAATTTTATCTTTTAAGTCTCGGGTTACTTTTTACTCAAAAAGGGTTCGTTTTAAGAATTTCTACAGTTATAACAATACGGGGGACCTATTTGGGCATTATTTTTAGCCATGAAATTTTACGGGTCTTTACACTTCTGTTCTCCAGAATCTCCATCGTTCTCACTCTTTTCTTCTTTATTAGCTATGTCCTGAGCATTATGCTCCTCATGACTGTCCGTAACTCCTTCTTCCTTTTCACCTCCATTATCATCCTCATCCTCGGTCTAACTAAATGAAAGACCATTAGATACCTCCTTTTGCACTGGTTTTTTACTCCCTTCCCCCTCAACCACAAGCACCATAGTAGTGGTATCTACCTCTTTCCCTAGATTGTCTGCACCTTTTTCTACAGTGAATTCCTCCACTTACATTTTCTCCCTTGTGGGTGGGAGAGTGTCTAAGGGTACAACATCTATAGTGGATACCAAAACATCTAGCACGAGATATTTTTACCTGACTAGCATTGACTGGCACTTCTTCCCCCTGAACCACAGCTTCCCTGACCTCTATGACTACTTGAGCATCAGGCACTACCTTGACATTCTTGACAGATTTTCTCGGAGTAGCCATGACCTTGGTTGAATTAGAGGTATTTTTTGCAGAAGGCGCAAATGCATGGGTGTTTAGTTTTGGAAGTGGGGGTGCAGTGGAGGTGGGGATGGTGAGAGCAACATGAACATGGGATGATGATGTAGGTACAGTGGAGGATATCGATGGAGAAGGAGCATGTGTTGGTGCGAGTTCACTTGATGGCTTGACACTTTTATTTTATTTGTGCTTCATGTTCTTGGATTTAGCTTCAATCTTAGATGATGATTTGGCTTTAGAAGGGGTTTGGCTGGATTTGGCCATGATGATCGGAGAAGAGACTCGATGAAGGGAAAAAAAGATAATTGGTTCTTGATATTTATTCTTGATTCTTGCTTAGGGTTTGATAAAACAGTAAGGTATGAGAAGTTAATCATAAGGGCCTTATAAAGACGTTACTCCTTATTTGACTGGAAGAGTGAAGGTGACCAAATTTGAGTTCTAACGGGACTCTTATAACAATTACTTTGACTGTTAGGATTTCATGAGTAGTTGAACTCTAATTGCTCTAAGATCCCCCTTACTCTTTGACTAGAAGTGATGCTAACGAGATTAGAAATCTGAGCATAGCAATAATTTAGGATATTAAGTCCCAGTGAATTAAGAAAAGATGGCACGTACCTGAATCAAATCCTTAGTAGCTCCGTACTTGTTTCTCCAATAAAACTTCAACACTTCACATTAGTATCATGCAACATAGTTATTAGCCAGATTTTCAAAGTAGGCGTGCGTACTTAATACAGGCACGAGTCTAAATCAAACACATTGTACTTAACTATTTACATATAATTATACCTTTCTAACCAATCATTAAGGTTCAACTAGTTGGAAGAATTGATTAGACCTAGTTCTAGTTTGTTCCTTTCAAAGTGATCCCTACTTAGAGATTTCGTAAACATATCAACAATTTGATCTTCAGTTTTACAAAAGTTAATTGAGATATTCCCCTTTTCAATGAGAAAGTGGTGCCTAATGTCAATGTGCTTGGTTCTCTTGTGCTGGCAAGGATTTTTAGCAATGTCTATGGCACAGGTGTTAAAAAAAAATATAGGAACACAATCAACAAAAATACCATAGTCCCTTAGTTGTTGTCTTATACATAGCAACTGAGCACAGCATGATGCTACTGCCACATATTCAGCCTCAGTTGTAGATAAGGCCACTGAATTTTGCTTCTTCGTTTCCCAAGGTAGTAGACAGGAACCTAGAAAATGAGTTGTTCTTGAAGTGATTTTCTTGTAAAAATGAAAACCTTCATAGTCAGCATCAACATAATAAACTAGATCAAATCTATACCCTTTGGGATACCATGAGCATAGGTTAGGAGTCCGTTTGAGATATCGTAGTATTCTATTTACAACCTTTAGGTAAGATTGTTACACCCCATTTTTTCGTACATGAAAGTATGCCATAAGTGAATTGATAAAAGCTCGGGAATAAGATTATTTTGAGGTTACAAGTGTTATGCTATTTCAAACAAAGGATAAGTAAACTCATGAGAGTGAGAGGGTAAGAAGATCGAAGAAAAAAAAAAGTTTCGTCGAAGCTTGGCAATTTGGGATAAAATACGGTCCGAGCTATAATACCCGATATTTATGGAATAGTGCCATACAAGGTACCATATCGCCATGATAGTATGATGTATAAAGTGTATTAAAAAGGAGTAGTATTTTAAGTAATTTGAGACAATTTTTAAATTATACGGGTAATTGGTTAATTACCGAGTAACGAAATATTACCTAATTAACTAATAAGTGAATAAAAATTAATAATTTCCGCCCTCCAAAAATGTGGCAGTTGGCCACAATCTAAAGCAAATGACTCCTAGTCATTTGATAGGTGGAAACCAAGTAGAAAGTAAGGGACACTTCATTCTTATATTTGGTGTATCATCAATCAGAATAGTAGTCATTTACTACAATTAGGACTAAGGAAATGATTTTCAAACAAAGTCCCATTAAGAGAACAAAACGTTGCCATTCTCAATTTCAAACAAAGTTCCATTTAGAGAACATAACGTTGCCATTCTTAATTTCAAATAAAGTTCTGATTCTAAACACTTCATTAAACAACGAGAATTATTGCAATCAAATTTCCTACAAGGTTCCAACGAGAAATTTTAAGAATCGTAGCAACGTAAAATTTTGCGGGTCTAAAGGAATACGGTGCAATCTTTTCCAAGAACATTATACGGATTTTCCCTACTCCAGGTATGTTTAGGCTAATCCCTTATTTCATTTTGGCATGATCTCGTAATTACACGAGTTTGATAATGAAGCATAAAGAAATATTCATATCCCGGAATTTACGTATATTTTTCTAGTTTTGTAAGTTACAGTATTCTCTGTATCGGGACTTCATATTCAATTGAGTATTATCTTCTTCCGGTCAAAAGAGCAGACAATCCATATATACATTATTACAGTATTTTCATGACCATCGAGCTATAATCGATGGGCATGCCCCTATTGGTCAACCTCTGATCAGATGGTAAGTTATATACCGAGCCTACTGTGGCCGAACGCCTATGTGTGAGCCCAGTTGGCCGAGATACAGAGCCTAGTATGGTCGAGTGCCTATGAGCGAGCCTACCACGGAATAACAGTTATATACATATATACCGAGCCTTATAGGTCCGGACAACTATTTTACTTACTATATTGAGAGAGTTGAGTTAGTATCACCAGGTAAGCATATCTTCAGATTATCTTTGACTTCTAGTTGCTTCCAATTATTATATTATCAGTCCAGTTTCAGCTTTCAGTATATTGCCTTACATACTCGATACACTATTTCGTACTGACGTCCCTTTTCTAGGGGCGTTGCATTTCATCCGTGCAGGTTCAGACAGACAGATGGGTAGACCTCCTCATTAACTGTTTCCCGAGTTCAGCCTTGATCGATAAGCTCCATGCCTTTCGGAGTTGCCGGGTCTTGAGCTTTATGTACATATTGTGTGTGTATATATATATATATATATGTGTGTGTGTGTTATGAGTGGGTCGGTGAGCTGTTCAAATCACAGTATATCCACCAGTAGAGGCTTGTAGACATATCCTGTCATTTAGTGCAGTATGTTGGGCTGGTCGGCCTTTTATGTATATTTTGTTGGTTTGCCAGCTGTAGTAGTTATGACGGCCTTGTTGGACCAACTTTATATTGATATTCAGTCAGCATTCGTAGTTGTCTTGCAATGTGGCCCATGGCCAAGGTATGACATCACATGTTCAGAGTTCCTTAGCCGCAAGTTGCTATGCAAGGATAGATAAGGCACCGGGTGCCGATCTCGCCCCCAGGTTTGGGGCGTGACAAAGATTCCTTGGGATTTGCCTGAAATCTTGCACATAGTTCCACACTGAATATGATATCAGGCCTGCTTGTTGTGAGGTACAAAAGTGACCCAATCATTCCTCTAGATATTTTATGTTCAACACTTTTTCCTTCTTCATCAAGGTCCAGTTTTGTTGCAGTGGCAATAGAGGTGTCAATGGACTTAGAGGAGTTCATGTTGAACCTCTTTTGTAGTTCCTTGATGTATTTCTGCCGATGTATCATGGTTCTAGTAGGTGTTTGCCTGATTTTCAGCTCCAAGAAGAAGTTCAATTCACCCATCATGCTCAATCCAAACTCATTTCTCATCATCTCAGCAAACTCCTTGCACATTGCTTCATTAGTAGCCCTATAGATAAATTCATCAACATACACTTTGTCAATCAGAATATTCTTGCATTGCTCCTTAGAAATAGTGTGTTGTCCACCTTTCCTCTTACAACGTTGTTGGTGAAGAGGAATTTTGAGTGTCTTTCATACCAAGCTCTTGGAGCCTGTTTTAGTCCATAAAGAGCTTTATCTAGCTTGAACACGTAGTCAGGAAATTCTTCACTTTCAAATCCAGGAGGTTGTTTCACAAACACTTCCTCCTTCAAATAACCATTCAAGAAGGCACTCCTTATATCCATCTGAAACAAGGTGAATTCTATGTGTGCATCAAAGGCTATCAACATTCTTATAGCTTCTATTCTAGATACAAGTGCAAAGGTCTCATCATAGTCAATGCCCTCCTCTTGATTGTATCCATGAAATACCATACTGGCCTTGTTCCTTGTGATATTTCCTTGTTCATCCATATTTTTTCTGAACATCCATCTGGTACCTATGACAGTTCTGTTCTTGTGTCTTTCTACCAAATGCCAGACCTTTCTTCTTTCAAAATAATTTAGCTCCTCTTGCATGGCTATAATCCAACCTGGATCCTTTAGAGCTTGCACCAAAATGCTCTTAGGTGAGTGATGTTGGGTTTTCTTCCTCGAAGTAACTCATAGGGAATTTTCTCAAGATTGGTTCTGACCATGTACCTGTTTAACCAGTAACAAGCAATATTGACTACCTCAGCCCAAAAACTATTAGGCAGGCCACTAGCAACCAACATGGTCCTCCCCATGTCTTTTAGGGATCTATTCTTTATTTCTTCAACCCCATTTTGTTGTCGAGTTCTAGGTGCATATAAATTATGATCAATACCATCTGAGCTACCGAATTCAAGGAATTTGGAATTTCCAAACTCAGTTCCATGGTCTGTTCTTATACTTAATACATTGCATCCCCGTTTTTGTTGAATCATTCTGACAAATACACAGAAAACATCAAAGGTTTCATCTTTAGATCCCAAAAACAGAGTCCATATATACCTGGAGAAGTCATTTACAATCACAAAAACATACTTCTTACCTCCTCTGATCCTCACTTTCATTGGTCCACATAGGTCCATGGAAGGAGTTCTAGTGGTACTGATGACCTTTTTAGATTTAAAATGTGACCTTACTTGTTTCCCTCTAACTCATGCATCACAAACCTTGTCTGAGGAGAACTCAACTTTTGGTAGACCAAGGACTAAGTCCTTTGCTGCCAACTTGTTGAGTTGAGAAGACTGACATGAACCAGTCTTCTATGCCATAGCAGTGGATCATCTTCCACTATACTTAAGCATGTGTGCTCGCTCTGGGGAAGTGACACAACCGATATCTTGTAAATATTGTTTTGTCTCTTACCTTTTAACACAACTTCATTAGTATCAAACTTAGTGACAATGTAGATTTTTGAGTTGAATTTTACTTCATTTCCTTTGTCACACATTTGAGAGATGCTAAGAAGATTATGTTTAAGTCCTACCTCATAATACACTTCTTTTATAGCATGAGAGAGTGGCTTACCAACCTTGCCAATACTTGTTATCTAGTCTTTTTTCCATTTCCAAATGACATACTCCTTCCATGGAAGGATTTCAGTGAGAGGAAGTTTTTCTTTTCTCCAGTCATATGTCTTGAGAATCCATTATCTAGATACCAGTATTGATTTTTCCCTCTCACTTTGGCCTGCACCAAAAATCACAAGTTAGTTTTGGGAATCCAGACAAGCTTGGGTCCCTTTTTGTTTGAATAAAGGATGAATCAGATCTCTTCTTGCCTAGAAGGGGAGAGGATTAGAAGCTATTTTTTTATTAACCTTAATCCACTTAGTATGGACAAGAGGCTTGACTTTTGGCTCCTATTTATTTTTCACATTTTTAGCAATACCAAAGGTGATTCTAAACTGGGCATGAATTAAGACAGGACAAGTGTCTCTAAAGTGTCCTACCATTTCACAATGAGTGCACATTTTATTATCAGAATTTCCTACATACTTTGGATCAAACTTGGGAATAGGTTTTCTGTAGCCAATTCCAGATTTGTTAGAGCTACAATTTTCATTCAGCCAATTCAAAAGGCATCAGAAGATCTATGCCATTTGCTTAGTCTAGACAGTTCATAATTAGTCTTTTCTAGATTTTCTTGTAGGATTTTATTCTTATATTCAACATCACAAAGATTATCTTTAGCCCTTTTTAATTCATTTTCAAGCTTATCTTGCAGATCACTCATTTTTCCGTTACCATGTATATCAGGAGACTTCTCATTCTTAGTAGTAAGTTCAAGAACCTGGTTCTTCATGTCTTTGACCTGTCCCTCTAAATTATCTTTGTCGGATTCAAGCTCTTTGAGATCAAGTTTGACACATGAAAGATTGCTTATCAACTAATCATTTTCAGTACTCATTTTATTCATTTCACTCATCATGGTTACAATTATGGCCATTAGTTGTTTTTATACATAGCATTAATGTTTTATTTCAAGTTAGAGATACTTACCTTTGCTTCTTGGATTGCTGTTACTTTTGATTCCCATGAAGCTGGAAGGATCCTTAGAACTTCGCTAATCAACTCTTTTTGAGGTAAACACCTTTCCAAGTGATTTCAGTTCATTAGTTATTATGGTAAACATATTCATCATCTCATAGGTGGGCTCAGACTCCTTCATGGAGAAGAGCTCATAGTTTCTCATAAGTAGTTTTATCCTTGATATCTTTACTTGGTTTGTTCCTTCATGGGCAGTTTGGAGTGCATCCCATATCTGCTTTGCTTTAGAGCACGTAGAAATTACGTTGTAGTCATCAGGATCAAGTCCACAGATAAGGATTTTCTTAGCATTTGCATTCTTCTCCATCATTTTGAAATCTACTACCACAAATTCAGAATGGTCCTTAGAAACTATTTCATCTAGTGCATTTTGTTTAGTAAGATTTAATGGACCTTGGTTCACTATGGTCCATAGTTCATAGTCTTCAGCTATCAGGAAGCTTTCCATTCTTGCTTTCCACCAACTGTAATATTTTTCATTGAACGTGGGTGGTCTGGTAGTTGATTGTCCTTCATTAATTTCGGGTGAGGTACTCATCTCGCTTCCAAGATATCTCTAGGTGTTAGTCGTGAGTACGAGAGAACCTGCTTTGATATCAGTTGTTAATTTGAGTACCCGTATGATTTACTAAAGAACTTGGTTCTTTACCGTGCTCCTTAAATTTGAAGTAAAGTTAGCAGTAAAGTAAACACAATGATTTTTACGTGAAAAATCACCTGGTTCAAAGGGTGCAAAAACCACGACCTACTGCGTAATGTTATTCAACTCCAACTCCACTAGAACAATGAGCCAAAAATATATCAATTACAAGACTGTAGTTCAGTACTCTCCAATACTCCTACTATGACTATTTGATTTATAAGTTACTCTAACTTGTAAAACAAGCACTCACTCCAACTCAGTAATTATTTGTCACATTTGATTAGTACTCAATTTCCTACAACACATTCACTAGACTGACTCAAGAAGAATACAATACTGGTACTCGACTAGAGTGAACAACACGTAGTTCTTCAGTTAATGTGTAAAAGGATAAATTCAGAAGTCCAAAACAAATAGTATTTAAACGCCCGGACTTTGAGATCTTCTAGGAGTCCTATGCAAAGTCAGCTTTTTGTTTGATATGACTCCTACTGTTCGAAGGACTCCACCAGCTTTGGAACTCTTGTCTCTCACTGATTTATTCGTATCTTCTTGGCAACAACCCTTATCACATGTAGTAGTCTTCTTCCACCAAATTCGGACATGGGTAACTTTGAGATAAAGTTACTGTCTTGCACATACGCACAAACATCAATCAGAAGAGCTGGTCCTTTACCTTGAGGAGCTGGTTCTTAGAACAGTTATGCAGCTACGTCGAGGACCTGATTCTTTGAATCGTTGCATTTAAACAAAATTTGTTAATCATCAAAATCTTAATACTCAACAAAGTTTAATTCACGAAAATATGTGTAAAAGGTGGTCATGTTAGGTAATAAAAAATTGGTATATATTTATGTACTTATATTTTTTCTTTGTTTTCTTCTTCTAATATCAGCGATGGAACAGGAGAGTTTCTTACATCTCATTTCAGCAGCTACATATGCAATTTAGGTAAAAGGATAGGTAAAGGATCTCAACTGGCAAAATACTTTCTTTACAAATTTGAAATAAAGTTATTAATTTAATCCATGTCATACGTATAAAAGGTATGCATATAGAATATTAAAATAGGTATAAGACTTATGTACTTGTACTTAGTTGTTTGCATACCTAAGTGACAGAATAGGAAAAGCTACTAAAATAGGTATAAAAATTATGTACTTGTATTTCTAAAATGCCAAGTAATATGAATTTACCATATAGTTGAATCAAAGTCAGATAGGTTTTGTTTTATCACTCGTACAAATAGAAGTGCATGAGATTGGAAAGATAAATTGCATAAAAGTTGATCAATGAAGATGAAGCAGGCTTTAGCAACCTTTTTCGTCGTGATGGCTTTTCTTATTCTCATATCAGGTAAATTTCTTATATTTGTACGCATTAATAATTTCAATGAACAATTTAAAAAAGATAATTTCCTTATCCAAAAAAGTAGCAACTCTTTGGACGTTCTTCAATAATTTTTTCCATTTAATCGCGTGTAATTTTAACTTTTTTGATGACTAAAGGCCACATTATAAGGGAGAGGGATTGTGTATGTAGCTAGTATTTATTTAAACTGGTATTTATAATGATTTATCACTATTATTTTTGCAGAAAATGGACTTCCTTCAGTAGAGGGTGCTCCAGTAAATATTTGTGAACAAATAATTATGGGAATTAAGTGTCCACCAGAAGGAAATTCAAAGATATGCCTGACGGAGTGCTTTAGAATATCCAAAGGTAATAAACCCATCAGTCATTATTGTTTAGATGGGAAAGATTCAACTTATTGCTATTGTCAGTGGAGAGCAGATTCCTGTAATTAAGAGTGTTATTCCGAAAATATTGTTATCTGTCTACTCACTTTTGTACAAGATTTTCGTAAAGTATGAGAGGGAATATTGATATGATCACAAGTTCAATGAAAGATAATTGATACTTAACAGACCAAGGAGAGCATTGCATGGATCATGAATGTCACGGTAAAAGAATTGGACGGTCATGATCGGCACTCATAAAAGCATAACCAGAATTTAATATTTACGAATTTCTACAACAATTTTAATATGATTATAATAATTAAATTTACCATATAATATTTATAAATTCTTAGTGAATTTTCAACCATAGTTAATAGTAATTGCTTAACAAAATGGATCTCGTCCATTAAATATTTAAAGGGACGCGTGTAACTAATGCAGGATAAGACCGGGGAAATGGAGAGATCACCAACCGGAGAGGAGCCAAATCCGAAAATAACGTCCTAGCATCAATCTCCTCTTAAATGACAATAATGAGGGTCATTGATGAATTTGTAACGGCAGACCATGAATGTTAAAATTCTCTGTAACAGCTGCGTATTTAATATTGAGGAATATTCTTCATTAAACGTCATCTGATGACAAATATTCGTTTGCTCCCGTTGATTATGTTCCCTTCGGGATCTACCCGGTGCCAATTAACTGAAACTGTTGTTCTCGGTGTTGGTTTCCACTCGCTTCATCTTCCGTCTGCCTCCGATTCCACGTGTCACGCTGTCATTCGAGCATTTAATATAAATCGATTTTATGGAAAGCGATAACATAAGTCAAGGATTGGGATTACAAAGAGGAACTAATCTAGAAGTAGTTCCAATCAAAGTCTTTACGATGAGGTTTCCTATAAGAAAAATCCAAATCCATGCCAATGCCTGATCTTGCTTCACCAGCTATTGCAAGTTAGTCAGTAACCTTGTTTCCCTCCCTAAAATATGTTTTAGAGGAGTACTGTCCATTACTCTCATTAGAAACCTGCAGTCATTCAACAGTTTCAAATAAGGGTAATTTTTTGTGTCATATTTATTAAATCGATTAATATTTGGGGATCTATCTCCACAATAATCAAAAACGGATTGTCTGTGAAGGCTAATTCTAATTCTTTGAATAATGCAAATATCTCAGCATGCATGGCTGATGTTGGGGAGAAGCTACTTGAGAATTTAGGTGTGAGTTGGTTTTGACTTAGATGCAAAGTTTGGGATTATGAGAAACTGTGTTTGTGGTTGAGTAGAAGAATTCAATTGCTTAAAGATTGTCATTCCTATTAGCCAAACATTCTAGAGAAAGCTGAGAAGAGGATATATATTTTATGAAAGATGCTTAAACAATTTAATTTTAAAATCTCAAACGATATTCTATTTGACACTTTATCATATCTAGTTGTTATAAACACAGAATTTATCAAACCTGCCGTCATCCCGGAGTCTACTAAATCAAACCCTATCATGTATCGTCATCCCACCACCTCTAAAACATATACATATCCCAACAACTTCAAGCATTACATTTGTATTTTATAGGCAGGGTGGCAAATGAACGTTGGGTAGAATATGGGAGAGTTGAAACGGTAATACAAAAACGGATAAAATATTTGACCCAACTCATATTTAATACAGATAGAAAATGGATTAACCGACGGATAATATGAATATCCATATTATCCATGGCTTCTTAAATATGATCACATTTGGGAGAATTTCTAGTCTCCCAAACTTGAGAAAGCTCCAATTTGTGTCTTTGCAAATGCAAAAGTTAAACCTATTAGTTATCCATTTTCTAAATGAATAATATGAATTTTATCCATATTTGACTTATTTTTTAACCCGTTTTTAATGGATTATATGGATCACTAAAAATTTTCAGATTGCTTATTCAGATATTAAGCAACGCTTTACAAGCGTTATCCTTGGTACATAGAAAATTAATGCGGTGCAAACGTAAAAAATTTCGCACACAAATTTCCCACTTAAACTATTCCATCTAAAATTTCCCACTTCCCCTCTAAAAGTTTTCACTAAAAGTCTAAGCAATTCCAGTTGCCCCTTTACTCTAGGGTTTGGAACCCACAACCAGTGGCAGAGCCACATTGAACTAAGGGGTGTCGTGCGATACCCCTTCGTCAGAAAATTACACTATATTGTTAGATAATTTTTTATTTTATTTTAGTATTTAGATTTGCTTCTGAATACTAAGTAAATGGATTTCTCAGGGAATTTATAATATTATCCCTTTCTTATGAATTTGGTAAAAACTTGAGTTAAACGAGTTGTAGATAATTGTGTTTGGCGGAGACATGCTCTATGATACTGGGATATAGCTATGCTTGTCTAAGATAATATTTTCTTGCACATGAAAATTGTCCCAGTATTTCTGGTGTTACTATTTTTTGTATATGATAAGACATCTACGTAATAGTCAACTAACTCACTAGTTCGATACAATTGTAGACTTAACTCACTCTTTTGTGTCTAACTATTATTCTTGCCATTTGTAGTATTGAGCTTAGGGGAGCCACTACTACACATTGTTATCTTGTGTCTAGCTCCACTACTTTTGAAACTTCTACAAGAATGGATGATCCAAGAATTTCTTGTCTTTTGTCAAACTTTGCAATGGTTTACCGACAAGAAGATGCGATTCAACTTGCAGGTCTCCTTTCTGAAAGTATGTATTGATTGAAATCCAAAACCAGGCTTTTACTAACATAACTATTTATTAGTGTTATAGCTCAAAAATTCTCATTTTATGTGAGAGAGAACAAAAAATTACTGTCACGATCCGAAATTCTCACCTTTAGGATCGTGATGACGCCTAACATTTCACTTGCTAGGCAATTAAACCACTGCAATTAATACTGAGTGCGAAATAACATAAACAACTTTAATATCTAATTATAACCCGGATCTGGAGTCACAATTCACAAACTTCTATAGTTTCTACAAACAGGGTTTGAAATAAATACAATTGTCTTGAATGAAAAAGAACATTAAACTAGGGAAAATGGAAGGGGACTTCAAGGTCTACGGACGCCAGTAGAACTACCTCTAGTCTCCAAAGCAAATCCAAGATGAAACGCCTCACGAACAGCTAGGACCAATGCCAAAATCTGCACAAGAAGTGCAGAGTTTAGTATGAGTACCACCGATCCCATGTACTATGTAAGTGTCGAACCTAACCTCGACGAAGTAGTGACGAGGCTAAGGCAGGTCACTCACACTACAACCTGTACGCAGTATATAATAAAGACAGAAAAGGAAATACAGAACGAAATAAGGCAGTCAGCTGAAAATAATAGCTACAACCTCAAGAAATAAGCCAGTGACATTCAGAATTACCAATTCTAAGAGTTTAGATGAAAATACTTAAAACCAACACAACTCAAGGAAATAGAAACACATTGGTTGTTGCAATGCAACCCGATCCCACCGTACAACACATAATCCTCCCTTATTTCACTGTAACAACATTAACAACAATAAGTAATATATATATATATATATATGTGTGTGTGTGTGTGTGTGTGTTGCGGCGCGCAACCTGTCCCACCATATAATAATATCAGCATCCTAATTCACCTTTATTTTACTGTAACAATCCACTCTTATTCCACCTGTTGCGGCGTGCAGCCCGATCCCAGCGTATAAAAATATCAGTATCTTATTCACCCTTATTCCACCATATCAATCCACCCTTATTTCACATGTTGCGGCGTGCAACCTGATCCCACCATATCAGTACCAAATACTAAATGTGCATAGTCAATCAAAAATTCAAATCGCAAGAACCCTTATGATCAATAAACACCAAGCTGAAACAAAAGGAACATCGTACAACATGAAAATTCACATAGGTAATACTACAGAGAAAGTCAAGTCCGGTAAATGACAATTAGAAGGTGCAAGTACATCAATTAAGGCAAATAACAGCAAGTCATGAAAGTATGAATATGTCTAACATTTTTAACAGGAGAAACAATGATTAACAAGTAGCAATTAAAGCATAGACGACATTTAGAACACATAACAGTTAAAGCATGGAAGGGGATAATTAAGGGAAAACGTAAATTAAGAAAACAAGTAATTCGGCAGCGTATAAGCACTCATCACCTCGCATATACGCCAAAACACATGAAATTCACATAACATATAGTTCAAGGTTCCTAATTCCCTCAAGTCAAGGTTAAACTTAACACTTACCTCGCTCCAAAGATCAAATCAAAGCTCAACCGCAACTTTTCCTTTTAAACGAGCCTCCGAATGAACAGAATCTAGAAAATTACCAACCAAACGATTCACATTAAGCCTGAAGAACTACCCATGATTGCAAAAGATTCAATTTAGGTCATTATTGAAAAATTCAACAAAAGTCAACTTCCGGGACGGCTTGGTCCAAACTCGAAATTCGGACCAAAACCCAAGTACCCATTCACCCCCGAGCCCGGTTATGTAATTTATTTTGATATCCGACCACAATTTGAGGTATAAATCTCAATTTTACAAAAATCCCTAATTCTTCCCAAACCTCTAATTTCCACCATGAAAATACTAGATTTTATGTTGAAAACTTATGAAATGTTATGAAAGATTGAAAGAAAAAATATGCTAGAAGCACTTACTGATATTTATCTTAAAGTATATATATGTATATGATTGCCTCATGTTTTACTCTTGTTATGTAGATTTTGGATGTAAATTGAGTTGATTTATGTTAATTCGAGATGTTTTTATGTGTAGGAATCATCCGGAAGAAATTGGGGGCGAAATGTCCGAAATTAGAGCCAAAACGGACGAAAAAGGAAAAGTGCAATTTTCGGCGCCACAGGCAGCGCTCCACGCCACCTATGGCGCCCCAAACAGTCTACTTAACAAACCAGCGCCAGGGCTAGCGTGGGGAGTTGGGCTGGACGCTAGTGACGTGAATTATGTCCAACTTTGCCCAGGACAAGGTTATTTCGGCCCTAGACCTACCCAACGCGTATAAAAGCAAGACTAAAACTATTTTTTGAGGGGAGACACGACTTTGAAGGATACTTGACGTGAAGGAAGACACATCACGCTTGGAGGAGGCTTTCAACTAGTTTTTTTTCCTCTTCTCTTCCTTTATTTTTATAGTTTATTAGTTCTAGAGTTTTGGGTGCTACATGAACGTTGTGGTTTGAATCTTGAATTGTTCTTATTATTTTATCATATTGGTTTATTTATTCAATCTTGCGCTTAATTATTTGATTGCTTGATCACTAATTGAATACTATCTACGAATCTTGGATTGAGCTCGGGAGAGGAAATTCTAAATTGCATATAAGATTGAGTAGAGCAAGATCTTAACTCTTGGGGGGGGGGGGCA
>ML426397.1:1409-46567 GCA_005239525.1 Nicotiana knightiana | reverse complement strand
TTGTTCCGTCTTCGTCAAATTCATGTGATATTATGATTGTGCCGTGTGAATTGTGAAACGACTTGATAATTTCTTATGTGTTGAGGTCCCGCGTAGTGATGATGTTATGTGAGCAGGATAGCTCTTGAGATCCAGAGTATATATATATATATATATATATATATATATATATATATATATATATATATACTCTGGATCTCAAGAGCTATCCTGCTCACATAACATCATCACTACGCGGGACCTCAACACATAAGAAATTATCAAGTCGTTTCACAATTCACACGGCACAATCATAATATCACATGAATTTGACGAAGACGGAATAATCATCTGATATTCTAACACCCCTCTTTGAGGAGCGCTATACTGAAATGAACACATCTGCCTCACATGAAGCCCATAATCATATTTAAATCCATCCACTAACATCGAGTCTACCTTGCTCGCACCGAACTAGGCTAATAGTCTTACTTGGGTCCATATTAACCCACTTCCTCTCATAATACGCAAGAACAACCATCATAGCCAGGACAAACACCCCACAATCCACAACCAAATGAACTGAACACCTTCCAGGCATAAATTCTCAAATAAGAAATATTGCACTTCTTATACTTGGTCTAAATCTTCAACCAATCAGGTGACTACATGTCACACTTATACAATCTTCCCGTGGTCACGCTCCCACGACCTTCCATGAGGTAACAAGCATGCACATCCATAAAACCGACCACATTAAGGCCGCAAAACACATCAAGAACCCATGACCAGGGTACAAAGCCTCTCTCACCGAATATTGATCGCAGGTGACACTGAAGTTAACACCAGCTTACCCTTGAACTTTCAAATCACTTTTTCTTGCTCATCCGAGCTCATGACATCCTTGTTAACACTGAACTGCAATCTCGATTCTTACTCCCAGTTACATACTGCTTACCGCACCTAACATGCCAATCCTTAAGTAACCACCATAACCCTTCCAGGATCCGCCTACACCTGACAGGCCATAGCACTCGAATGCTCCTAAACCAAATCTGTTATGGCGGTCGTCAAACCTCGCACACATTGTGCAAACTACACACATAACTCAATCACACTGACAAAACTGATCGTTGCCGTACATGTGCCATTTCAACCATGGCTAACCAATCTATCTGCTCTCTAATTATCTTTAATTATCTCAGAAATAATAGTAACTTCCTACAACTCGTAGCAAACTCAACCCCCACTCATCCCGAGTGACCTTGATTCACGAGACCATGTTGCCTAAATCCCGCAACCCGTCTCATACCCTCCTGATAATCTTTCTACAACCCGGAGTTTATTTCTCTCATTCCTCCAATACTATCCTGCACACTGAAACATATCATAGAACACCCCAACTATCTTCCTTTTTCTCAGAAATTACTCTGCAAAAGCTCGATTCTCGATCATACTGCTGCTTGAAACCCTTAAAGGCCGCATTCTTAACCTTTGAATTCACTAGGACTGCTATTGAGAGTCACCCACTCTGACTGGCCCCGAATACAATCAACTCCAAGGCTTTTCTAGCCCATGAACACCCTTTTCAATGAAGCATGTGACTGAGTCACTACCCTTACAACTCGCCTATGCCTTAAGCATAAATTCTGAATCTTTCAAAGCCTAACCCTGGTCCAACAAGGTCAACTTTTGGACTCACTCATCAAATCCCACGCGCGGTCACCATTCTACTACTTTCCCCTTATCTGAAATAACTTGCCAACACGCCGAAATCCGCAACCCTATGATAGCACAATCCTGTAACCCAACTGCAGGTGGTGGGACTCCCCCACTTAGCCCGAAGCTACTCCTTGCACCACTCTAGACCCTACTGAGATCCTTTCTCCTTTATTAACATGATTTTGCTTAACCAATCTGTCCAACTCTTCCGAATTCCCCTGTCTGCATTCCCTAAATACTCAAATTCTCTAGCATCCTTCACACATTATGCCTCCTACCGAATAGCCACTAGAATCCCTCACAGAAACTTGCCAACCACACAACCGCTAACCTACTCACAGGAGATAACCCACCTGTGGAGATCACTAACTGACACCTTCCAACGACACTGTACTGCACACTCTCTACGACATCAATATCCCATCCTAAGCCTGCTTCATTTACCAACTTTACTAGTTCGTCCGCTCCTCATGGATATCCATTAAATGCGCTACAATATCTTCTAATTCCAAGTTATACTGCATCCTTCTTCATATTAACAACTCCTCCTTGTTGTATCCAACCTTCCACTGAAATAACCCATATCTCAACTTAAGCTCGTATACCCAATCGCCATCCACTAAAACTCTCAAACTTTCCCTCAAGATAGGCAGTTGTCTTACCACTGAACTCATGTGCTATGTTGCCACTCTCCCACTTTGGTTAAACTCATTCCTTTAGGCACTACCTGACCTCCTTTCCTTATGCCTGGCCTTTTAGAAATTTAGCCGCCGCCTGACACTCCTCACATGTCTTCCTTCATTGTATGTTGTCCAATTCAATATTATTCTCTGCAGCTCTTACACCAATAGATCACCGCGACTTCAAACTCTCCGAGGATCATCTTTCTCGAGCTGCCTTCATTAGAAATAACTATTCAGTCCTGAACCACCACACACCACGATCTCTAACAACCGCTTCTTCAATACTACTTCACAACACTCTGACCCAATGCAACCGAAGAAGCCATAGCACTAACAGACTTAACACATTCCATTCGATCAATGACGACGAGTTACCATCACAGGTGAATATCCCACCTTACTTGAAAACACCAAGCCTTACTGTTTTATCGATCCAAAACTTGACCATTTATAGTCCAAATACCTTTCCTCTGCCGGAACTAAAATGTTGCAATCTCAAAATCACACTCTGAGAAGACCTCCCTTCAAACCATTCATCAGGACCCAACATATGGTCAAGCGTTCTATCATCATATCGATATCGCGCGATAACCAATTGTAAGCATCATCACCACCTGAGCATGGCCTTAAGGCTCTCAGAAACACAGTTACTGAGCTAAAACAACATATTATCCTTCTGCAGGGACATAACAACAGCCCCCCAACCAATTACACATGGAAAACATCTCGCATCATATCCGTAGCACCATTTCAATTTCTCAAATTCCCGATTCATTGCAAGCGCTTCGCGACGCGGAAGATTGAGTAGGAATAAGCATAGGCATAAGCCTTAAAGGAATAGAATCGCACGATGAGGAATCAAGAAGGGAAGCACTCCTAACAGCCCTGTAGCCTCTCGAGGATAAGTACAGACGTCTCCGTACCGATCCGCAAGACTCTACTAGACTTTTTCATGACTCGTGAGACCTAAGGGAACCTAGTGCTCTGATACCATGTTGTCACGACCCAAAATCCATAAGGTCGTGATGGCGCCGGACACCATTGTCATGCAAGCCACAATCTTTAATTAGTTGAAATAGATTCCTATTTTAACATTTCTGACATCATTATCTTTAACTTGTTACGTAATAACTAAACAAGATCCGTTAAATAAATACAACAGTTTAATACTCCATTTTTATAAAATACATCCCAGAACCAGGTGTCACAAGTACATGAACAATTTCTAAGAATTTTACAATTTCTACAAAGCTTGTCCGAAATACAAGTGGACAAGGAAATTAAAATAATGTAATACAATACGAGGGAGAATCCGTCAGCTGCGGATCGCCTCCGGATGATGCAGCTCGCCTAAGTCTCCAAACCAACCACATCTCTATGAAGGTACCTGTGCAATAAAATGCACAACAAGTGTAGCATGAGTACGAAACAACATGTACTCAGTAAGTCGCCCGCCTAACCTCAGAGAGGTAGTGACGAGAGGTCGAATTAGACACTTGCTAGAGGTCAATTTAGTATATTCAAGTGTGACACTAAGCATGATTATCATAGGCAATTTATTAAAAATCAGGAATAAATAATATCAACCCTTCCACATTTAACACTTTAACTCTTCGGCATTTCTATAACAATTAATCAAACATGAGTGATTTAATCAAATAACAAATAATTAACGGGAAGGAACAACTTCTTCCAAAAATTTTAATAACTTTAAATCTCTGTCATTTCAGTTGACAACTTAAAATTACAGGCTAGTAATCAGGCAAAATCACAGCAAATACGCAGTAAATATCATGCGCAAGCAACGCCGAGGGTCGAACGACGCGGACCCACATAATAAACTGTGCACTGCCGAAGGGTCGACGACTCGAACCATAGATGCATCTATTTTTCCCCGCTCGCGAATCAATCATGCGACGCGGTCAACATAAAAATAATAAGGCTAGCCTGCTCGCGAATCATACCTGCGACTCAGGTGCTCATATGTACACATATTCACATAATAAATCCGCATTTTTATCAAGAAAGGAGTTACTCACGAAAGTGGTAAAATTCTTTTTAAAGGAACATGAAAAATAACTTTTAAATCTTTGTTTTGAAACTCATTTGCCAAGTTCAATAATATTCGATAATATAACCTTGTCATGAACACAATTATCCACGGAGGAATCAATTCTCTTTCTAGGTGATTAAGAAAATGAACTCTAGTCTTCTTAGGGATTCAATTCATTATTTCGATCATATTAGCGGTCTAATATTACCGGTAAGATCACAAGTACAACAAGCAAGCATGCTAGTGGGTCCTAGACTACCCGGATATGGCATAATAGTAGCTACGCACGGACTCCCGTGACCTCGTGTGTACCTAGCCCCCGCAGATAGTAGCACATACTTAATTAGTTCACCTAGAGGGACAATTCCCCCTCACAAAGTTAGAAAGGAGACTTACCTCCCTCTAGGAGCTGAGTTGGTCCTGCCGGAACGGTCTGATCTGGAGCCTCCTCACCGAGCTCTATCTGGGGCTCCGCAACTGGAGTTGCTGCCTGAGCACTGGGCTGAGTCCTGCCCCTGCCTCGGCCTCTGCCCCTAGTAGGAGCTGCTGCAGTTGGAAGATCCGGTTGCTGGTCAGCGGAAGAAGAGGTACGTGTTCTCGCCATCAGCGAGAGTTAAGAATAGAAGAGTTCAATCAATATTGGGATAACAAGAATCACACGACAGAGTTGAATAAAAGTGAACTTGTTCCTAACTTTATAGCCTTTAGGAGATAAGAACAGACGTCTCTGTACCGATCCCCAGACTCTACTAAGCTTGTCCGTGAATTGTGAGACCTAGGCAACCTAGTGCTCAGATATCAACTTGTCACGACCCGAATTCCCTACCGTTGGGATCATGATGGTGCCTAACGATACACTTGCTAGGCAAGCCAACATTAGAGATTCACAACCTAAACAAGTCTAAAACTTTACGGGATCCACTGCCATCCAACACATAATATCATAATAAGAAATAATGTTAGAAAATAATACTGCACAATAATACCAACATGTTTAACTACCCATGATATTGTGTCACAACTCACGGACTACTAAGAATTTACTACAAGTATTTGGCTGAAAGAAAATGCATAACTTTTTGTGAACTAAATAAGACAATAAATAGACATAGGGAAGAGACTCTAAGAATCTGCGGACGTCGGCAGGTCTACCTCGGATCTCCTGCGGTGAAGTCAACTACTAACTCCGAATCAGCTCGGACTGGTACCTGGATCTGTACAAAAAGTGCAGAGTGCAACATCAGTACAACCGACCTTATGTACTGGTGAATGTCGAGCCTAACTTCGGCGAAGTAGTGACGAGGCTAGGATAAGACACCACATAAAACCTGAACAGTATGATCATGCTAATGACAACAATAATAAAGAAAGAAATGAAGCAGGCAGAATGTGAAAGGGACATGAGTTGGAGAATCACAATGTAAGTAATGATCAACAATAAAGGCACAATTTAGACAGAAATTCTCAGTTAAATTAAGCAACTAAGACAATAGAGAAAAAAAAACTGCACGGCATCACCCTTCGTGTTTTTACTCTCAACCTCACCCAATAAATAAATAGAACGTCACTACATCACCCTTCGTGCATTAAACCTCACATAACATACACGACATCACCCTTCGTGCATTAAACCTCACTCAATATACACGACCTCACCTTTCGTGCTTTATCACTCTCATATCATGGCACGACATCACCCTTCGTGCTTTACACTATTCCTCACAATTCATAGAAAATCATGCACGACATCACCTTCGTGCTTTACACTCTTCCTCACAATTCATATAAGCAATAACAACGGATAGAGAGAAGTTTCACAAAGAAATCAATATTCACAATTTTATCAACCTCGGTGGGACCGGACATAATTCGCCCAACATTTCAATAACAACAATAAATGTAGATAATAGAATGTAAGACTACAACATTTGCAAAAAATGAAATTTCACCCGAATGCTATGACTCAATCACGATGCATAGGTGCTCGTCACCTCACCTATTTATTGTATTCAACAACAAAACACGTAGCAATTAATTACACAATACCTATTCCCTCAATCTAAGGGTAGCCACGACACTTACCTTGATTTCGCAGGTCACTCACTGCTCAAGTACCTCTTTCCCTTTTGAATTCACCTCCAACCCACTCGTATCTAGCCATAATTAGTTTGACATCATCAATTATCGCTAAATGAATCAATTTTAATGCATAATTATAGTTTTCCTAAGTTTTCCCAACAAAAGTAAAAAATCGACCCGGGCCCGCTTGGTCCAAACTCGAGGTTCGGACCAAAATCCGTTTACCTATTCTCCCCCGAGCCCGGATATACAATTGGTTTTGGAATCCGACCTCAATTCGAGGTCTAAATCCCTAAATTTTGAAATTCCTAAGTTCTACCCAAAAATCCCTAATTCTACCATGAAAATCTTAGATTATAGGTTGAAATCTTGTTAAAATATGTAAAAGATTAAAAGAAAATAGTTAGGAATCACTTACCTATAGTTTGGAGAAGTTTTGGTCTTTGGAAAATCACATCTTAGGGTTTAGGGTTCGAAAAATTGAAGAATGAATGAAAAATCCCGTCTAAGTCCAAAGTTATCAGCCGCGGATGTCGCATTTGCGACATGAGCTTCGCAATTGTGAAGGAGTCATCGCAAATGCGAGAACCTTCACATTTCCGCTGCCTTCACAAAAGCGAAGAATATGTCGCATTTGCGACAATTGGCCCATCACAATTGTGGGCAAAAGTTCGCATTTGCGAACATGCCCCTCCCCAGACCCCCATCGCAATTGCGAAGAAACACTCGCAAATGCGAGGACTGCTGGTCTAGGCTTCCTTCGCAATTGTGATAAAATCCTCGCAATTGCCATGCATGTTTGGTTCGCAATTGCAAGATCAGAGGCCTGCTACAGACACCAGATACACCGACAAATCTCTAAGTTCCAAAATCACTCAGTAGCCTATCTGAAACTCATCCGAGCCCACGGGGCTTCAAAATGAACATGCACGCAAGTCTAAAAATATCATATAGACTAGCTCGTGCGATCAAATCGCAAAAATAACACTTAAAACTATTAATTTAGCACCAAAACTTATGAATTCCTCAAGAACATCTCAAAATTACTATCTTCTCAATCGGATGTCCGAATCACGTCAAATCAACTCCGTTTCCTACCAAACTTTACAGACACAACTTATACATTTATATATTAAACTTGTACCGGGCTTCGGAATCAAAATACGGGCCCGATACTAACGAGATCAAAGATTAACATTTCTTTAAATCCTTAGAATTTCATTCTTACAATTTTCATCAAAATTTTATTTCTCGAGCTAGGGACCTCGGAATTCGGTTCCGAGCATACGCTCAAGTCCCATATTTTACTACGGACCCTCCGAAATCGTCAGAACACGAATGCAGGTCCGTTTACTCAAAACGTTGACCAAAGACAACTAAAAATCCCTTTTAAATCCCAAAAATTATTATTTCATATATTTTCACATAAAGGCTTTCCAGATTCACGCCCGGATTGCGCACGCAAATCAAGGTGAATTAAGGTTTTTAAGGCTAAAGAACGCGGAATTAAAGTCTTAAATTATGAAATATATATATATATATAAATCATTTGGACTCTTATTTTGTAGCCTAGTTCTTTGCATTTACAATAATCTAGTTCTTTTCCTATTATATTTTACTTGATAGTTATTCTTTTGCTAAGTCTAATGATCTATTTCATGTTATAAATAACCTATCTTTAATTGGGGCATTAAATTTTTTATCACTATTTAATTCAATTATTATTAAGATATTATTTTGATAAATGATAATTTTTCAATGAGTAATTGATTTTTAGTGCTATTTAAAAATATAGTGACCGAAATATGTACTTAGCAGTGTATGCTTCATACTTTACGAAAAACTGACAAAAATCAAAAATTTTAAAAATGAAAAAACTAAACCGATAAAACTTAACTGGTTTGGTTTTGATATCTGAAAAAGCAACTTAATTGGTTTGATTTGTTTTGGGTGAAAAATCGACGCAAACCGAACTATAAACGCCCCTAACTAAATATTTGATAGAGACTAAAAGTGATATCTTTTGGCAAATTTAAAGGACCAAACCTGTTCAAGAGCATATGTAAGGGACTATTTTAAACCTATCCCAAAAGTAAGGGGCTATCTTTGTCAAATTGTTCTGCAAAAGCAGCAAATATCTCTACTGCAAAAACCCAAAATTTGAAAAGACCCGGCAGCAATTCTTGAATTCAAAATTTGAATAAAGCAAGCAAGCAATAAGGAGACGCCAATAATCATGGATTTGGATGATTGGGAATTGAGCGTAGAGGAATTGGACAATCTGGAAAAAGGTGCCCTAAAACAAATAGCTGAGCGCAACGCATCTTCTTCTGCTGCTACAACTAGTGCCGCTTCTCTGCAATCGACACTCCCTTCTACGTTTCCAGCTACATATAAAAGAGTCAGTTTCATTTCTACTTCGTTTTTAATCAATACCCAATTGGTAATTTTAACCTTTGTCTGATTTTAATTTCTGCTAGGCATTTCTTCAAGCACATTATCTGCACCCTGTAAAATATATTTGTGATTTCTGTTGGTGATACAATTCGAGTTGATTTTATTTTCAGAATTAGACCAAGTAAATAAATTGTTTGCTCTGGGTTTCTTCTGTATTTCATACTGTTGCAGTCCTAAAATTGAAGGGATTTATAAAACTTTTGGCTACTCCATCAATTGTATGCGCTAAATTGTGTGACCAGATCATCTAAAAGCTTAAGTGGTTAGAGACACAACTCATTTATTTAATTAGTTAGGCCTTTTTTTATGAGGTGTCCAGACTAGTTTGGGTGCATCTCGACTATTCTATTGGGTACCTGCTACCTCCAACCAACGTAGGCCGGACAACTCATGTATTGTCTGTATATGCGAAGAAATCACCTAGTGCTTCTTTTGCATTCACTTGGATTTGAGAACCTGATATCTCATGGTTCTCCTTCCACTTTATTGACTTAACTAGTTGTCTTAAACACGCACAGATGAGGAATTGATTCTTTTTGATGGGCCTAGAATGTGAAGACCTTTTTTTAAGGGTGGTTGTGAGACTTTAACTCTGGACTTCTGGAAGCTCTATTACCATGTTGAACTGTGAAATGCTTTATATACTAGAGGGCACACCTCTTAATTATGTCTTCAATAGTTTAAATGTTTTGAGAATAATTGTTGCTATAACACCGCCACCTTTCAACGAAATACTCGTACAGGCTTGGCTTGACCAAGGAAAAGAATGAGACCTGCAATGTGTTTTTGGTCTACTCCAGCTATGGTGTTAAGGTCTTAGGTTGAATACATATACTGTTTGACTCATTAGGTTACAGATATTTGCATGTTTTAGTCTATGCTTTCTTGCATCTTTGGAGAATTTAGCTGTGCTGCCATGTTATCTAACTGTCTGTATATGTGCATTGCTGGAGAGCCTTTAGCTAAAATGGTTGCTCAATACATTGGTATTCTGGTGATTTTTCCTGACACTATTTGTATATTTTGCCAACTTAAGTGTTAGTATTTCTTTTTTGATAAGTAACTAAATTATTAAAAGCAGCAGACTTAACGAGAGACCAGGAGGTCACGGGTTCAAGCAGTGGAAACAACCTCTTGCAGAAATGGAGGGTAAGGCTGCATACATTAGACCCTTGTGGTCCGGCCCTTCCCCGGGCCCCGCGCATAGCGGGAGCTTAGTGCACCAGGCTGCCCTAGCAGACTTAACGAGAGACAAGACACAATAGAAGAAATTTTTTTGTATAGGCGATGCCAATTAGTTGGGCTTTTTAATCATTTTGATACATCTATGTTAGGTCCTATACTTTCTAGGAGTCTTTTAGCTCTATTATAGATTCTTATGCCAGTAGGAAGTTTAGAGAATTTCTAGTACTTTTCATTTTTATTTTAATTTGTATGATGGCCTGAGATGAATTTTAGTTGGAAACATGGTCAGTGAGAATTCATATAGCCTACTCAACTTTCTTTGCAACTGAGTAGTAGTAGTTGTAACTGAATTAATAGCTTATTGGGTACTCCCGTTGCTGCCTTTTTCTGCTGCAGAAAGAAGCGTCATCTGCTGCACCTACAATAAAACCTTCATCAGTGGAAGATAAGGTCTCTGGTGAGTGTCTTGCATCTCCGATCTTAAGGTGGTTATCTCTGATTTCATATATTCCTGACTCCTGTATGCCTGTCCTCCAAACACCCTTGACAAAACAAAGGAACAAGCTCTGCTGGAAATTTTGGGCCTCATGATGGCAATCATGTGAAACAGCTAAAAGAAAAGCGCTCTGTTAAATTTTTCCTTCATGCAAGTGGAAATATTGCAGCAAAGTTTTCATATGACCAGGTAGCTATTGGCCTACTTGCATCATGTCGAAGATTTCCTTTTTGGCAATTTGAAACAATGTGGACCTTATCTTCTACCAGATACTTGTTGAAGCTTTCCGTAAAATCCCTAAAGCCAGTTGGAGTGCTAAAGAGAGGTATTCTTGTCCTTTTCTTTATTATGCCGCCCTCCACCCATTTCCTTTTCCTTTCAAATATTTTTTTCCTTTTCCTTTCAAATATTGTAGAAGCTGGCAACGAAACTGCTGCTGCGTAATACCCTCCTCCCCACAACAACACCACCTCAGTCTCAAGCTAATTTGAGTCGGCAACACCAATCCTCATTTCCAATAACCCCGAAAAAGAGGAGATATGGGAATTAAAAGTCTAAAAGTTACAAAAAGCACTCCTGCTCTATGCGACTAGATTTCACCCAAGTAGACAAACTGATAGCAAATGACATTTCATTGTATCCTTTTCTCTCATGACCAAAGACAACCATAGTGTGGATGTCAAATATATTTGTATTCCGTGTTGCCAAAACAAAGAGAAAATGGAATTTTTTTTCCCTGGGAAAGAACTATTCGCCCATCTCTGTAATAGCACCATCCTTAGCACTCACATTTTCCCTTTTTGTTGGAGATATAATTAAGTAAATAAAAGTGTACCCTCTCTACCTGCTAAGCTTTTAGCTGAGATTGTTACACAATCAACATGTTATTAGAGCAGGGAGAGGTCTTGAATGCGAGTCTCACCGCCACCCATAATCAAAAAGAATTTCCATGTGCTCATGAAAAAAGATCAGGCCCACACGTGAGGGAGCGTGTTGAAGATTTAATTAAGTAAATAAAAGTGTACCCTCTCTAGCAGCTTAAGCTTTTAGCTAAGATGGTCAAAAAATTCAACACTTTTGTTTTAGGCTCTGTTGTGTTATCAACAATTAGATTGTCAGTTGGCCAAGTATCTTAAATCATGTTTGCTAGGATTGATTTCGAAAATTCAAATGTAGTGAGTCCCTCTACATATATGTTGCAGGTTATGGATGTTTCCTTTGTCATCGTTGTCCATAGCAGAAAAAGTTCTTCGTGAAATTTCAGGCTCCAATCTGGAGGTGAGGAGTTGAAAATTCTTTTGCTCTCCTCAAATCACTTTCCCAACTTCTGATGAGAATACAATAAAAATTAGGACTTAGCTTTGGTGGAACTTGTGCATATGCTTTTTCTCATAGAATCCGGTGCTTACATATCTTGAATCTTCTTTGGGTCCATTTTATTAAGCTAATGTTGGTTCATCTTTAACATGTAAGTTGGAGAATTTAGATCCTCTGGTACATCGTGCCATTGCTGCTGCTTCTACGATGCCTGACCTTCGAGGTAAATTTATCACTGCTGCTCAGCTAGCCTACTGCCATGGAGATTTCATGTTGATGCTTATTATGAAATAGATTATCAAGAAATAACAGAAATGAGCTAGATTTTTAATGCAGTATTTTCTATTAGGTGCTTGCTTTGAGATTACTGTGCAGAATAGATAGTAAATTGAAGAATTCGACAATGTACAAGTTGAACAGCTGGTTCAACGCCACCTTGAACGAATTCTTTTATGCTGGTTCTTGTGTCATTTTAGGCCCATGTATTGCCCTCAATACCTATGAGACATTCGTTTCTCATGATATGTATTGTGAAAGAATGTGAGCATCCAATCCAAAATCTTAAGGCAATGGGTGGAGTATGTCAAGACCTTTATACACCTTTGTGATCCCTTACCCAATTAATTTGGGGAAATTATGTAACTCAACACCTTTCCTCACATATAAACTGATTTCTGGGTTACAGGTGAACTTTAATAAGACTTACGAGTGTGAAAAATGACTTAGCACACATTTTCGTACCGTGTGGAAGAATATGAATATCTAATCCAAAATCTGAACGCAACGAGTCGAATAGTCTTAGTCCTTCATAAACACCTATGGTAGCTCTTATACAATTCATATTAGAAGGGTCATGTTAGCATATTTTCTGTCTATTTCCTAGAATTTGTTAGGACATCTTATGTTTATCTATGTAGCACCTGCTTTTATATATAAACATTCATTTTGTATAAAAGAGCAGTTTGTCTAGCTTAGTATGCACATTTAGTTTTTCTCTTTTCACCAGATCATTATGAATTCATTCCAAATAGTATTGAATCAAAGCTGATGCCTTTTCAGCGTGAAGGGGTCAGGTATGTTATACAATTCTTTTGAAGTTTTTGAGCTTTTCTTTTATTAGTCAATTTGATCTGTAGGAAGGGCATGCTGTTCTTTGTTCTTTGACTAAAAACGGAGGTATAACGTTTTTCTGTTTAGATTTGCATTACAACATGGAGGGCGTATCCTATTGGCCGATGAGATGGGACTTGGAAAGACTCTTCAGGTTGTGGCTAAATTTATGTCGTTAGTTTAGAGTCATTTACATGCTACATGCTGATATTTTCATATAACAGCAATATTAAGTTAGTAGTAAATTTAATGGTTATTCATTCAGGGTACAGTATTTTACTGGTTATGGTATTGTATATTTTTTCCTACAATGTCTTACTTTAGGCCCTAAGTTCTAGCTTGATAGCTTGTTGAGTTATTAATTGTCCGGCATGGATGGTGTAAAGGGTTCTAATTGACCCCACCTTGCCTTAAAATTTGGTTTGGACGTTCATATTCTTTTACATAGTAACAGAGCCAACCTATGGTAAGCCGTTCTCGCACCTGTAAGGCCGTGTTAAAATTCACGTGTAAACCCCAAAATGAGGTTATAAGCGCTGGAGGTTTGAATTGTTTAAGGGCTTCCAAAATGGTTTATAAAGGTCTTGGGCCAATGCACCCATTGTCTTAAGGTTTTGGATCTGATGCTTATATTCTTTCATATACCTAATAATATTTAATTCGGGTGTGGCATTGGTATTATTTGCTTCCTTACATCTGTATGAGCATTTGCATTACATTTATCAAACAATAAGAGATACCTTATGATGCCACAACTGCATCTGTATAACTAGATCTAACTCCACAACAGCTACTGCAATCATTATTGCATAGTAATAGTTAAATAATAGCAGATCATCTTAATCAAGAACTGATCTTCTTCCCGATCCACCAGAGCGTTTAGGCTTTCAAGACCAAATTTCTCCTTTGTATAAGATTTCCTAGGAGCAATATTTGCAAAGCGCATAATTTGTTGCCATAACGAGTCAATGGGTTGTCGCTTTTTAGGATTAAAGTTGTGTGCTTTAGTGAAATGACTGTTTCAGGCTCAAAAGCACAATGTCATGGCATCAAATATGTGCGTGTTGAACTGTTGGACAAAAATTCTCTTTTAAAGAAAGAATAGTGAATAGGACAAGAATTTACTCATATTTGAGCCAACAATTGTGGCTTGTCTGCAAGCTTTGACATTCATGTACTTCTTCTTCTACTGCTTCTCCTCTGCTGCTATTTATATTTGCATTTCTGCGTTAGTTCTCCTGTCTTTGGGTTATGATTATGTTGTTATTTTGCTCCTTCCTTCTATTAGTACTTATTTATACACAACAAGATAATTCTGTGGATTGTTAAACTTAAAAAAAGTAACACTTGGCTTCTCATTTAAACCCTCATCTGAAAGTAAAATTAAAAGGCATTTGGTATTAGTGAGTTTCTGCACATTGTAGGCCCAAGAGTCCTAAAATAGGGCCACGATGAAATAACGTTGGGAAGAAAAATTGGAAGGCTTTTCAGCATTAGAGATATTCATCTCATTGTAGGCCCAAGTAGGAAACAAACCTTTTAGCTTTTTCCTAGTGCAATTGAAGTGTCATCTTCCTCCTGTTGCTTGTAATACATTGTTCTTGGTAATATTTCTTTTTCTATCTGAGAAAAAAGGAAATAGCACATAATAAGAGCTTTACAAAATTATGGTTACCTAGGTCTTACTCTTACCTATAGATATCTTCTGCCAGAAGACTCCAAAACGTCGCCATCTATCGCTGTTTCGATATGTTGTCCCTGTTTTAAAATATCTATTGCCATAGTGTAATGACTAGTCAGACCTTTTCCTGCATTACAACCCAATATTACTTTGTCAGATCTTTTTATGCCTTCAAACTATGAGCTTAAGCTGATTGAGAGTCAGTGTTGATAGCCGATTGGTTACCTAAACATGCCTTGTCAAAAGTGATCATTTTTTGTTTCTCTCAAGTATATTTGACATAGATGGTTTTTGAATTAAAGCTAGCATGTGTTTTACACACCTCAGTCCGTAACTGATATGCATTATATGACCAAATGTGGGACATACTCATAATCAAATTTTTAATAGTCGGGATTTTCTTTGACATAGATCTTTGGTTGCCCTATCTCTGTGTATCATACATGCTTTATTTCCTTTCACATTTGCAGGCTATCGCTGTGGTTTCATGCATCCGCGAATCATGGCCAGTTCTTGTTCTTGCTCCATCTTCCTTACGGCTTCACTGGGCTTCTGTAAGTCATGGTAATTTTTATATATTATCAGGAATATTTGCCTTACACTCACTGTTTTTGGTGCTTCATGCAGATGATTCAACAGTGGCTGAATATTCCATCATCGGAAATACTTGTATGGTTCGATAGCTTTTTTCCTATTTTTCTTTTATAGAGAAGTAAGTTGCTGATCATAGGGCTGTGAAATTTGGAACAGTAAGGATGAAATTTATGTTTGTGCAGATGGGTTGAGTTTCTTGACGTTGTAGCATTGTTCGATCTTGAGATCTAAATATGATGATTTCACAAATATGTATAGTATCATGTCAGTTGCTGCATCAGTATTTTTCAATTAGTTAGCTTTATGCACTCCTTGTTTTTACATGAAAGAATTCACCCGAGCTCTTAAATCCTCAATTTCACTTCAAGTAAAAGTTTCACATTTTTGGATGTTACACAAGGAAATAAGGTGTAAATATCATAATAAAGTTAGTTTAGTCTGGTGTTATAGGTATTTACTATATTGCACTAGATTTTGGGATTTTTAAAGATATTAGATAATTAGTATTTCTTGTTCTTGTACTTAAAATTTGAACTTTCTTCATATATGATTAAATTGGTTAATTACTTAAAGAGAAGTTGCATTTACTAGACAACAACTATGCCTCAGTCCCAGCAAGTTGGGGTTGGCAACTTGTAATTACTAGAAAATGAAAAAAAACCGTAAAGGTTATTGGTGAAAGTCAAGGATGGGGCCGAGGTGCCAATCTGAAAAATTAATGTTGGTTAACCTAATTAATATGGTTTAGTTTGTTGTATTTCCGCCTTATAATTTGAGTATTTCTTTGTATTCTGAAAATCAAGTTATACACAAATTAGTTCTCTTCATCAATGAATCCGACATTGTTCCTCATTTCTCAAACTTTCATCATAAAAACTATTCTGTAAACTGGCTTTGCTTTTTCTACCTCACTCCATTGCTTTTTGATTCAACTTTCAAATTACTTTGTAAATATTTCTTCTGCAGTTTCTTGTTACTGGATACTGAATAAAATACCCTCAACAATAAATTAAAAGAAGCTTTCAAATTACTCTGGCGGTCTGGCCAAATTTCACGAATCTCTATCGTTGCGGCAACAACAGTGGCCAAAGGTTCCTCGTGGAACACAATGGCTCGCTGGGTCAGATCCCCATGTTGGGTTTTCCATTTCCAGCAATAGCCATGCTCTCCCCTTTTTTTGACACCTACTTTCAGTTCCACTTCCATCTCCTCTGTGAAATCAGTAGTCAGTGATCTGGGCTGCAGACTTCATCAATGCTTTCTTCATATGGTATCAAGAGCAATCTTTTGTCTTGGCAAATCTTCTGTAAGGCCATAGGTGCCTTCTAGTCTTCTAAGTTCATTCTACAAACTGGACTGGAAATATCATTGTTCCCTCCAATAGAAATTTTTGTCGCACCCTATCTTCTTTGTCTACCACAATGTTACAGATGTAAGAAGGCTAGTTTCTAATGGGCCAACTTTTTAACTCTGGTTCAAAATTTTCTGATGTTGCACCTTAAATTATCGCAGAATCTAATTATGTTACTGCGTACTTTGAGATAACTTATGAGAAGCTTTTCATTGCTATTCAATTATTAGGTTAGTATAAGTTGATTAACATTTCTATGTTTACGTGCAATGGAACCTTAAAGAGCTAAGTGCCACTAGAGAGTGCATTCAATGTAATATTACAAACAAGTCACATTTCAAGTTCCCAGATTATGAATATTTTTCTATTCTGCACAGGTGGTTTTATCTCAATGGGGTGGTTCAAATAAGGCAGGATTTAAAATAGTGCCTTCAAACACTAAGAAGTCCGTTCACCTTGATGGTGTGTTCAACATAGTATCGTACGACATTGTCCCTAAGCTTCAAGATCTACTTATGGCATCAACTTTTAAGGTAAGTCCAGTACATTATCTACAGGATCTGACATCTGCTGTAATTCAATTCTCTAATACCTGAACAGTATGAGTCCTTAATAACCTATCCTTTGATGGACCTTGACACTATACTCGACATGGCTTTGTATATGTGTTTGTCTAGTTATTGTGAGTGATACAAGACCGAAAAGTTAAAAGACCTTTTTCTTTATCTGGATTTTGTTCCATTATTGTTCGTTTGGGTACCCTTTTGTTATATAACGGTTGCACTCTAGTTAAAATAAATTGCCGTTTCATTTACTAATATAATTCTCCATAAAATGTATTAGAGGTGTCTCCTCTTTATGATCTGTGGACTACTTAGAGGAAATGACAGATGGCTTCTTGAAGGGCTGGAAAACCTATCCAGGAAATCAATGAACCTTTCTGTTATCTGGATTTCCTTCCATTCTTATTTGCTTGGATACATTTTTATTTGCTTCAATGACAACACTTAATTGGTTCACTTTCGTGTGCTGCTTTTATACCTTTCTTTTACCATCTTTGAATTTTTTTGAGCTATCGAAAAGACAATTCGAAAAGAATGATAGGAAATACAAGAGGCTTAGCATGAAGGACATTATTCCAAAAAGAATAAGAAAGAAGTTCCAAAAGAAGTAGAAAAAAACAGTGGAGAAATGCTCCTAGGCACGCTCCCCGAGGCTCTTCTCTCTCTCTTCTTATTCCTAAGACTCCACCACCTCCATCAAAAGCCAAGCTCCCCGCGTCCAAACCCCAGTGAAACCCACCAGCATCCGAGCTCTCATGCGCTGCCACGCACGGCCGACGCGCCAGTTTTCCGGCGACTTTTTCAATTTGTTTTCTTCATACAGCTTCTTCCCCAGGCTCTACCCATCCACTTACCTCCAGATTCCGACCACTCTTGCTATTTTCCGGCGACAAAGGCGGTTTTTCCGGCCAGATCTCACTCCCTTTCACTTCCTCTTCTTCAGTCAGCCCCCTAGTAAGGCTTTTGGTTTAGTTATGATGGACTTTACAGAGAGAAACTCCTACTTCTCCCTAGAATCTAGAAAGTTGGAAAACATGTCTTTCATCAAAGCTGCCTCTTGGCCAGCCCTAGATCTTGGGGGAAGATGCCATCGAAAGCTTGATGTAGGGCAGGAGCCGCACTTCTCGATGTCTGAGGAGCACACTCTCAGGCGCAAGGGCTTCTTGAAATGTTGTCTGATTGGGTCTTTCTCCAAATGGGTTGGTTCTCCAGAGCCTGCTAGGAATTGGGCAGCAGAGGCATGGAACGTCAAGGACGGGCTGAAAATATCGCAACTGGGGGACACACAATATCTCTTTCGCTTTGTTGACGAGTCTCAAGCTTCAGAAATTCTTGTCAAAGGGCTTAGGTGGTTCGATGGGAACTTCTTAAAGCTAGACAGATGGGTGGAGCACGATGGGTGCCTCGACCCTCGTTTCACCGGCGAATCATTGGTGGTCAACATGGTGGGCCTCCAGGTGCATCTTTGGTGTCTTGACCTATTCAAGAAGATTGGGGAAATATGTGGGGGTTTTATTGATATCTCTTGCAGTTTACACGATCTCTCGCGAGTAAGGATTGTGGTGAGGAAAAGGGGCAGAATCCCGTCTCCACTGTGGTGGAAGATGGCTACTTGAGTTATAGGGTTTGGTTGAGCCCTGAATTTCGCCCTATCTTTATGCCTGAGATAGTGGCAGAAGAAAAGGGAAGGCCAAATAGGAGGGAGGGGAGGGGAAATCAGTCTTTGAGGGAAGGGGAGGGCTCACCGGATTAGTGGACTAAGCCGGAATCACACGTTAGATCGAGGAGAGACGGGAGGTTTGATTTTGGGAGAAGAAGACAAAATTTCAACAGGAGGAATAGTCGTGAATGTGTTAGTGATGCGGGCTGAAAAGGCAGAATAGGCTGGTCGTCTTCTAATTATCATAGGGGCGGTCAAGTTTTCAGCAAGTATTGGCCTGGGCCTCCTCACATGGGTCCAGTAACTTTTCCCAATTCTATTAGAATTGATCTTAAGGGGTCCAGATTATTTCAAGCTGCGTCTGATAAAGCTCCTAAGCATACGGGAACAGTCGTTCCTCCTTCTTCTTGTGCCAATGGTGCTTCACACAGTTGCACTTCTTCACTGAGCTCTAGTGACCTGCACCCCTCTTCGTTGGCCACTGCTTCAGGGGAAGCACCGGCTAAAGAGGGTGCTGTTATTCCACGGCCACCCGGCTCCATTGCCCCCTCATCTGCTCTTGGGCTTAGCTGTGCTGAGGTTACACTTCAAGCCTCTTCTTCTTTTTCTGGGAAGACTGTTGAGCATGCCCCTATTGATGTTAGTGCCGGACCAGTATCTCCGGCTAGTATGCTGCCAAGAGTTTCATGCTCTCCTCCTTACTGCTACCCTTCTGGTGCTTTTGGTCATTCCTACAACAACGGGGTGCTAGTTTCAGAGGTTGATGGCCCAAGGAAAAGGTGGGATCCTTTCGGCATCTAAAGTTCCTATTGCTAGCAATGCTATGGTCTTGTATTCCTCCGGTAGGAGCAAGGGAAGCGTTCATATAGAATACGCCTGTCCAATTTCGTCACGGATTGGAGGAGGGGATATGTCTTTCTGGATGGAGGATAAACTATTAAACTTTGGGTAGTTTCTAGGTGTTTCTTTTGAAGGGAAGGAAGATAGGATGTTAGATTTGTTGAGGGAGATTGAGCAACAATCTTTCAAGGTGTTAAACATAATAATTTAGGGGATGTAGTGGTGTACCAGAGACGGGGCCGGATGTGTGACAGGGAGGAAGCGTGCTCGGTTAGAGGGGGAGAGGAAAAGGGGGATATTGTTACTTATGGAAGTTAAGATTTTTTCATGGAATGTGAGGGGGATGAATGACCCAAACAAAATGGCCATCATCAAAGTGAGAGTTAGAGAGTGGGGTGCTAACCTAGTCTGTTTTCAGGAGACCAAAATGGAAGTTGTGTCGGACGTGATTGTGAGGAGTGTGTGGGGAGGTAATTGGGTAAAATATGACTGGGTTCCAGCAGTGGGAAGTGCCGGGGGCATTTTTCTAATGTGGGATGATAGAAGCTTGGAGGTAAAGGAGATTAAGAAGGGAGTCTTCTCTTTAGCAGCTCTTGTTAAAGATAGAGTGAGTGGGGTGGAGTGGGGATTTGGGGGAGTGTACGGACCGGTAGGAGAAGGGTCCAAGGTGTTTTTCTGGGAGGAACTGGCCAATATGATGGGGGAACGGGACATTCCATGGGTTTTAGGGGGAGAATTTAACACTATTAGATTCCCCGAGGAGAGATTAGGGTGTAGTCTGATCTCGAGGGCCATGGAAGAGTTTTCTGACTTCATCAATGATCACTTTCTCATTGATCTTCCTCTGTCAGGGGAAAGGTTTACTTGGGCCAGGGCGGGGGATTCCAATTCAAGGTCTAGACTTGATAGATTTCTGATATCGCTATCCTTAGATGAGCTGGTGCCGAATGTGCTGCAGATTCCTTTACCTAGGCTGACTTCGGATCATTTGCCTATCTTGCTGGATGGATGCAGAGGGAGGGGGTGCGTGCTCCCTTTCGATTCGAGAACATGTGGTTGAAGGTGCCAGGATTTGGTGACAAGGTGAAAGAATGGTTGACAAGCTACGGAGTATCAGGGACACCTTCATTTTGTTTTTCAAAGAAACTTCAATTGCTCAAGGGAGATATTATTAGGTGGATGAAAGAGGTTTTTGGGAGGGTAGAGGTTAAAATGAGGGAGCTTATGCATGAATTGGAGGAACTAGAGAGAGGGGAAGGGGCGAGGGAGTTGGATGAATCTGAGAAAGCGAGATTGGGGGAGGTTAAGAGGAAAATAGTCGAGTTAGCAATAGCTCAGGAGACTAGTTGGCGGCAAAAATCGAGGGCGCTATGGTTGAAGGAGGGGGATTCGAATACCAAGTTTTTTCATAGGGTGGCGGTTGCAAATCGAAGGAGGAACTTCATAGAGTCCCCCTCCTTCATGGATGGGGTGAGGATTGAGGGGCGATTGTGGGGTTTTATGAAAACTTATACAAAGAGAAAGTTAGTTGGAGACCGACTTTGGGGGGAATAGAGTTCAACAACATAGGGGAGGGAGACAGTGAGTGGCTAGAAAGGGCTTTCGAGGTGGAGGAGATGCACGCGGCTGTGTCGAGTGGTGATGGTGATAAGGCCCCCGGGCTTGATGTCTCCTTGGCCTTCTTCCAGCTCTGTTGGGATACCATCAAGGGGGAGTTGATGGAAGCCATTGAATACTTCTATGTGAACGGTGTTTCCGAGAGAAGTATCAATGCTTCTTTTATTACTATTGTGCCTAAGAAAGAAGGTGCATCTTATATCAGAGACTACATGCCTATTAGTCTCGTGGGGAGCATTTACAAGATTATTTCTAAAGTGCTCTCCAACAGACTCAAGAAGGTCCTTGACGTGTCTGTTTCGTCCTCCCAGAATGCGTTTGTGGAAGGTATGCAGATCATGGATACTGCTTTGGTGGCAAATGAACTTGTAGACTCCAGAAGGAAAAATAGAGAACCCGGCTTACTATGCAAGTTGGACCTTGAGAAAGCTTTCGACCATGTCAATTGGGAGTTCCTGGATTTCATTATGATGCGGATGGGGTTTGGGGAAAGATGGATGAGATGGATCAAGTTCTGCATTTCTTCAGTCAGAATCTCTGTCCTGGTTAATGGTAGCCCGTGTGGTTTCTTTGGCAGCTCCGGGGGCCTCAGGCAAGGTGACCCTCTTTCCCCTATGCTATTCATCCTAGTGATGGATGCTCTGAGTAAAATGATGGATCGTGCGGCGGGCGGAGGCTTCTTGAGAGGATTCTCAGCTCCGATCGGGGTGCCCAGTGCCGGGAAGAGTCTCTCATTTTCTTTTTGCAGATGACACCATGATTTTCTGTGATGCCGATATGGACCAGTTGACCTACCTGAAGCAGGTCCTGCAGTGGTTTCAGATAACATCAGGGCTCAAAATCAACCTCGGCAAGTGTGAGATTTTCCCGGTGGGTGAGGTTGCTAACATTGATGCTTTGTCTCATGTTCTCAGATGTAAGGTGGGCTCCCTTCCCACTACTTACCTGGGTCTCCCATTGGGCGCTTCACATAAGGATACTACGGTTTGGAATCCAGTGATCGAAGGGGTTGAGAAAAGATTAGCAGACTGGCAGAAACGGTACTTGTCAAAAGGCTTCAAGGAAATGCTCATTAAAAGCACTTTATCGAGTATGCCTACCTATTACTTGTCCCTGTTGCAAGCTCCTGTGAGCATCACGGAAAAATTGGAGCGGCTTCAAAGGAATTTTCTTTGGGATGCGGCGGATGGAACTAGAAAGTTTCATCTAGTGAATTGACAGACAGTCACTTCCCAAAAAAAGTGGGGTGGACTTGGAGTAAAAGATCTTAGAGTATTCAACAGAGTTTTGTTGGGGAAGTGACTGTGGAGATTCGGGGTAGAAGAGCATGCTCTATGGAGGGAGGTCATAGTAGAAAAGTATGATTCCACGGGAGGGGGTTGGAGGACCAAGACAATCACAACACCTTTCGGGTGTGACACGTGGAGGAGCATCGTGAAGAGTTGGGAATCCCTTAGTGGCAACATCACTTACAGGGTGGGAGATGGAAGGGGAATCAGCTTTTGGAATCATAAATGGTGTGGAGAAGATCCTCTGAGGGTCTCGTTCCCCCACATTTTCAGAATTTCTAATCAAAAGGAATTGATGGTCCAACAGATTCGTAAGGAGTATGAAGGGGGGTAGTATGGGACCTTTCATCTAGAAGGAACATGCAAGATTGGGAGATTGCGGAGCTCCAAGATTTATTGACACTACTATATGAGCAAGACAGGCCCCAGCCATCCTGTGATTCTTGGAGATGGGATTTGCGTGGCGATGGTTTGTTCACTGTAAAGTCCTTTTACTAGAGGATGTTGGTGAGAGAGGAGGCCTCTTTTCCATACTCCTCGATCTGGATTCCTAAGGCACCTACGAAGGTGTGCTTTTTTGCATGGCTAGCGGCGAGCGGAGTGATTTTGACTGCTGAGAATCTGCGAAAGAGAAGAATTACACTTGTTAGTTGGTGCTACATGTGTAAAAGCTCAGGGGAAGAAGTTGATCATCTTTTGTTGCATTGCCCTGTGTCCTCGGCTTTGTGGAGGGCTATTCTGAACCTTTTTGGTGTTCAATGAGTGATGCCAAGCACTGTAAAGGAAATGTTATATAGCTGGGCCGGTTTCCGTAGAAGAAGAAAGCAAAAGGCATGGAAGTACGCCCCGTTAGCTCTCATATGGATAGTTTGGGGGGAGAGAAATAGGAGAGCTTTTGAGGGGATAGAGTCTACTTTTTCACATCTTAAGAATAGTCTTTTATCTTTGATCGCTTTTTTGGTGCACTCATGTAGCCCCCATTTGTATAGAAGATTGGACGTCTTTTGTAGAGAATCATGTTCTGATGTAAATTCTCTACTTTTTGGTATACTTCCTGTATACGGGAGTTCTCTCCCTTGGATTAATACAATTTACCTTATCAAAAAAAAAATACAAGAGGCTTAAGATCTTCAGTCTTTGGATATTGATACTTCTCTAACCTCTTGATTATTGTGTTTAGATTAAGTGCTTTGTGTTGTATTTCCCCAAATGGTTGGCATTTTCATGCTACTTAATGACTGTTATCCGTGATGATATGTTTATTCAGGTTGTTATTGCAGATGAATCACACTTCTTGAAAAATGCCCAAGCAAAAAGAACCGGTGCTTCACTTCCCTTATTACAGGTCTGCTTCCTTTCTTTTATAAAGAAAAGGTCTCTGTGCATTCTCACTGTGTTCAGGGGTGGGTTTGTTCTATAGCATTCTTACTCAATGGTAATGGATGTATTATTTTTTTTCAAAATAAGAAAAAAGATGGGTATATCACTGTAGNTTTTACCAGAGAATGTTGGTGAGAGAGGAGGCCTCTTTTCCATACTCCTCGATCTGGATTCCTAAGGCACCTACGAAGGTGTGCTTTTTTGCATGGCTAGCGGCGAGCGGAGTGATTTTGACTGCTGAGAATCTGCGAAAGAGAAGAATTACACTTGTTAGTTGGTGCTACATGTGTAAAAGCTCAGGGGAAGAAGTTGATCATCTTTTGTTGCATTGCCCTGTGTCCTCGGCTTTGTGGAGGGCTATTCTGAACCTTTTTGGTGTTCAATGAGTGATGCCAAGCACTGTAAAGGAAATGTTATATAGCTGGGCCGGTTTCCGTAGAAGAAGAAAGCAAAAGGCATGGAAGTACGCCCCGTTAGCTCTCATATGGATAGTTTGGGGGGAGAGAAATAGGAGAGCTTTTGAGGGGATAGAGTCTACTTTTTCACATCTTAAGAATAGTCTTTTATCTTTGATCGCTTTTTTGGTGCACTCATGTAGCCCCCATTTGTATAGAAGATTGGACGTCTTTTGTAGAGAATCATGTTCTGATGTAAATTCTCTACTTTTTGGTATACTTCCTGTATACGGGAGTTCTCTCCCTTGGATTAATACAATTTACCTTATCAAAAAAAAAATACAAGAGGCTTAAGATCTTCAGTCTTTGGATATTGATACTTCTCTAACCTCTTGATTATTGTGTTTAGATTAAGTGCTTTGTGTTGTATTTCCCCAAATGGTTGGCATTTTCATGCTACTTAATGACTGTTATCCGTGATGATATGTTTATTCAGGTTGTTATTGCAGATGAATCACACTTCTTGAAAAATGCCCAAGCAAAAAGAACCGGTGCTTCACTTCCCTTATTACAGGTCTGCTTCCTTTCTTTTATAAAGAAAAGGTCTCTGTGCATTCTCACTGTGTTCAGGGGTGGGTTTGTTCTATAGCATTCTTACTCAATGGTAATGGATGTATTATTTTTTTTCAAAATAAGAAAAAAGATGGGTATATCACTGTAGTTACTTGTGCTGGATACATGGAGGCATCTCTTGATACTTTTTAACAGTAACCTTCATCCATCTAAAAAAAAAGGTAAATGGGAAAGAGGCACACATCAATTAGTTCAGTGCACCGCCCTGAACTGTATGCAATATGTATTTCAAGATACAGTTCACAAAAGAGAAGTTCAACTCATGGTCATCAAGTTGACAAAGTTCAGATGAAATTTCAAATTCTTTTGTCTAAATATTTCTGCAGTATGAAACATATGAAATAGAAAGAAAAGAAACAAAAAGTATCAGTTGGCCTCTGAACAAATGGCTCTTTGAAAACTCGGTGGGAAATTGGTTGAAGATTCCCATCCAACTTGATGAGCATGGAAGAGGGATTAAGTGGAACAGAATTGACTGGGTAGTAGGGTCGTGGAAACGCTTGTTTCTTCAAAATATTGGACCTTAGCTCCAACCTTTTTTACCAAATGTATAAATGGAAAGGAGCGGTTCTGATTAACTTACATTTTGACTACTGCAGAAAGCTCAGTATGTGATATTGCTCAGTGGAACTCCTGCTTTATCAAGGCCAATTGAACTATTCAAACAGGTATACAATATGTTGATCAGAAAAAAATTTATTGGTACTCTGCATACAGTTCTTACCTATTATCATGTTTCAAATAGAACGGAAAAAATTATTTATTGGGGACTTGTGATCTAAAACTGTGTGCTTGACAGCTGGAGGCCTTGTATCCTAATGTATATAAGAATGTGCATGAATATGGCAACCGCTATTGCAAGGGTGTAAGTCAAAACTCCCCTGCATCAGAAGCCTTTTCTGACATCTTACAATATTAAAGAAGTGCTCTAATAGGTTTGCTGACATTCTAGGGCATCTTTGGAGTTTATCAAGGTGCAAGTAATCATGAAGAGCTGCACAGTCTAATGAAAGCAACGTTGATGATTCGGCGACTGAAAAAAGATGTTCTTTCTGAGCTCCCTCCGAAGCGGAGGCAACAGGTATAAACTTGGGACTTACATTTTGATGGTTCTGGCCACATGATTTCATCTCATTCTCTCTCACTTTGTTACAGGTTTTCCTAGATTTGGGGGAGAAGGAGATGAGACATGTTAATAGTCTGTTTTGTGAGGTATTCTTTTATACCTTTGTGATTATACTTTATTGGCCCCTTCCCACCCAATAACTTGAACGGGACTTTGAACCAGAAATGCTGTTTTTTCTGTTTTTTTATTATCTAAAGTTTATGCATTCAATGACCTTTAATTATTCCAGTTAACCTCCTTTTGGCTTTTCAGCTATGAATACCTTAACTTCTCTTGTTGTACTTCTCACCGGAAACTTATTACTATTATTTCTTGAAACTTCCTTTTTTTAATTTGAATTTAAAGAACCGGATTTAGAGAAATATATGATGCTTGATAGTCCGGTTCAAAGATTGTAAAGAACTGTCTTTGATAATGATGCCTTACGGTCCTTGATCTCTGAGGAAGCATATTTACTTAATCTAATGTTGCGTCCTGTAGTTGGAGGTCATTAAGGGGAAACATAAATTAGCTCAGTCCGAGGAGGAGGCTAAATCTCTTAAGTTTGCAGAGAAGAGCCTCATCACTAAGGTAGATCTGCAAATTTGGATCATGATTACTTATTTATTTCTTTTTTATCAGTTGGAGAGTTGAGTGCTACATCAAGGAGTCTTGAAAATTATACTGATCTTATCCTTATTTTACTGCATGATACGCTTCTCTTTGCCTCTTGCTCCTTGAGCACTTGGCTCACAATATATCCCTTTTTCCGAAAACTTCTGCTGTCAGAATAATTCTCCTGTGTGCAGGCTGATTGAAAAACTTTTCCTCTTTGGAGGTAAGTAGACCACAAATAAATTATGGGTTTATAAGAGAAATTTGCAGATGGAACTCAAGTCAAATTGGGGGACGACAACAATATTCTGTTGTGGTATGATGCGTTGCTTGGGCACACACTAAAGTGTTTTTGTGTAAAATGAGCGATGTGATTGATGTAGAAAGCATAATGAGCTTCCTCAGTCTCCTAGAGTAATGGGAGCTGAGTCTTTGTGACCTAGTTGTAAAATCAATGCACAATCGTCCTATAAAAAAGTGACAACTACTAAAAGGTAATGCTAGAAGAATAGACCATCCAAGAAAATCATGGTAAAACCTCCTAAAGAACTGCCTGCAGTCTCAAAACTCCTCATAGTATCTGGCGCATAGAAAGTATTGTTGTTGGGAAAAAATTCAGTATCATTTGCATTGTTCATGTTGGCTAAGTTTTATTTGATCAATTGGAATTCCCACTGATTAATACAATATGAGCTGAATTGCTGTTGGCCCGATACGATAGATTAATGTGCATGAAGCTTTTATTTGGAGAAGGTAGATGTTATAATTTACAGAGGGGCAGGTACTGGGATAAACCTGAAAATCTTCCATTAGTCTTAAATTACTGTCACCTCGTGTTAACAGCGCCTAATCTCAGACATCTTTTACCTGCATGCTGCCCATACTTCTAGGGCTACTTTAGACTTCTCTGGGCACCCTATTTCTTTAATTGCTGGTGCGTAATAATGAAATCTGACAAATTTGATCTAGGTTTCTTACATCGCTCACTGCCATTTTTGGAATACTTTTCTTTTGTTTCTAAAAACTTGATTTGGCTGCTTTGTTTTTGCCAAAGTTTTAAACCCTATACTTTGCTTCTTGGGCTGCAGATTTACACTGCCTCTGCTGAGGCCAAAATTCCAGCAGTTTTGGATTACCTAGGAACCATGGTTGAGGTATGGCCTTTGTTTCTTCTACATCCTAGATATTCAGAATATAAAGTGAAAGCATCTGCAGCTGCTCGATTGGAATGTTCTTTCTTTACCTCTTTCATCACGTTGGATTAAAAGACAATACCATCTGTAAGGGAGAAGAGTGCAAATTGAAAAGGAAGCACTATTCTCATGTTGAAGAGGAAAAAAGGAAGATAAAATCAGAAAATATTGGCCTTTGAATTTCTTTGGAAATTAGAAAGATTATTGCCTTTCCATAAGATAGAAGAAAGGAAACTACAGTAGCAGATACACAACTTACAGATAAATAAGGATATTGGAAGTGCTGTTGTAACTCGATGCGAGTTTACTCAGAACAACCAAGTTTCTATTTGAGGTCTTGGTGTTTGAGACCTTACTAATGACAATACAGGTCAATTAAAACTTGTCTGATGTACAACTTCTCATATAAACTAATTTACGAGTCAAGTGCGAGTTTCAAGTTGTTAAGTGATGCTCGTAAGGTCCTTGCATCAGTTCCATTATTTACACCAAAGAGTGCTCTGTCATGCAAAAAGTGGCTGTCCTTTTATCTGACACAATGATTTATGTTTTGTCTATAGATCAGTTGCATGGCTTCTCCAATATGCCAACTTCTTGCTTCTTCATATAAGCTTAGATATTCTTCTTGTTCTTCTTGGTGTAGTAACTGTAGTTTTTTCAAACATGCAGGCAGACTGCAAGTTCCTGATATTTGCGCATCATCAACCAATGATTGAATCGATACACAACTATTTACTTGTAAGATTTGCATGTTTTAGTTGATTTTCGAGAATCGTAGACTATTTGAACGTTTCCCTTGTTTTGCAGAAGAAGAAGGTTGGTTGTATTAGGATTGACGGCAGTACTCCATCAGCATTACGACAAGCATTGGTAACAGATTTTCAGGAAAAAGAAACAATTAAGGCTGCAGTGGTAATGTCATGAATCTATTATAATTAGTCATAGAAACTGTGTAATTTGACCGTAGGACTGTTTTCCTGGTTGATCTATAAATAAAGTGGGAAAGTGAGATTATGCAAAATGGGAAATGATATTGTTATAACTGTTGTATTATAGCTATCCATCAAAGCTGGGGGTGTCGGCTTAACATTAACAGCAGCAAGCACAGTGATATTTGCAGAATTATCATGGACACCAGGTGACCTTATTCAAGCCGAGGATCGAGCTCACAGAATTGGCCAGGTGAGCAATATAACGTTAGATAATTGTTTGAAGATATTTTTCGTTCCTGAATTGTTTTCAAATCCGCTAGTATACCTGGCTTGGTTAGTTGGCTATTGTAGCAAGCTGCTGTGATTCATTAGCACTTAATGCAACCAAAAATAGGAATATAAAAGGAGTATAAGCTGGAAGACACTGATTCGCTTGCAGTACTTCGCTATTTCGTGTCTGTATTCCAGTAATTTTGGTTTAAATAACGACTACATTATGGGTGTCTCTGCTTGTTAAGTTAGTAGACTGCAGTAGCGTTAATTCTCTAAGAAATCAATATATTCAGGAGCCAGAACTTTAATGGATGTGCTTCGTTTCTAGGTGTCCTCTGTCAATGTGTGTTATCTGCTGGCAAATGACACTGTTGATGACATTATTTGGTACGTTCCCTTGTCACTAATAGAGCTTTCTAATTTATTTGAGAGTAAACATGCTAAAGGTAGAAGTTCTGGTGTAATGGCTATTCTTATCACTTTTGTACAGGGATGTGGTTCAGAGCAAGCTGGAAAACCTCGGACAGGTCTTCTACTTAATTCCCTATTGAATACTTGAGGTACAAAACTAGAACCCTCGCTAATAAAGTTACAAATGTATGTGCAGATGCTTGATGGCCACGAGAAGTCCTTGGAAGTTTCGAGTAATCAGTCCTACAGCAGTCCTTCAAAACAGAAAACCCTCGACTCCTTCATAAAGCGCTGTAATAACTCACCACCTCATGAGCTCAGGAAAAAACATTGTCCTCAGTGAGCAATGAGCACTCAAGAACAAATATTAAACCCCCGCCCTGTATACACACTAGAGGAAATCGGGGGGGTGTATATTCGTCTAGTCTGTGAAAACTTGTTTAGCAGTAGTATGGAGCATTCCCTCATTTTGTTTAATAGATTTAGAGCCGCTAAAGATGCAGCTGAGGGTAGTAATATGCTTTGTTTCCTTTTTGGTCTATCCAACATGTTTTCAATTTTGTCAACTATGTTATTGCCTTATTGTCTCAATATCTCGGATATAGAATGTACATTTGATATCAATCAACAACTACGCCTTAATCCCAAATCTGAGATGTGCTTTGATCTCTTCTTTTTCCTTCCATTTTGTTAGCCAAGTCGTTTCTTCTGATATGCTTAATTAAGTCAATGGTAAAAGATGGTTTTATCAATTGTCTGTATGCTTAAACATGGTGAAACTGTAAAAACGAGCAGGTAAAAATTAGTCCTACGGTTTATTTTAGATAATAGTATTCGACTGAACACAAAAACTGTAAGTTATTTATTGACAAGTGTGTTTGATCGAACAGCCTTCCACACCCCAGGATAGTGGGGAAGCCAAAAGTGTTTCGAAAAAGAGTGTTCAATATATATTTTATACATTTAAAATTAATATTTTACTTATATAAACAGTGTAATTTTTCATAATATTTCGATAAAGGGTGGTAAAGGTAGCGTCGCCCCTGCCTCAGGGTGTGGTATAAGACTGGGTATGTTGTTGTAGTGTTTGATCGAACACAAACATTAAGAAAAATGACTTTTGCCATATCTACTACTAGTAAATAATAGTGCCAAAAAAACAATAAACAAAAATAAAGTACATAGTAGTGCTATGGGATAAAAAAGAAGGTGCCATATAAAATGAATTGACCTACAGTATATCATGGCATGTACGCCCATTCCAAACAATCACTAAAGTCTCAGTAAATAATATTATACTATTTACAAAGGAATATAGCAAACGTAGTTTAAAAATGATAATATTTACATTATAAAAAATCAATCCAAACCATTGCTAATCCTAAAAATCACTTCATATCCTACCTAATACATGTAGTGAAAAAACTAATGAAAGAAAAGAACATCTCAAGGCACAGCGTTGGCTAGCCCTACTTCTGGATATCTACCAAGCAAATTGGCTGCAATTAGACTCACATCCTCTAAACCAACTCCAATGCACAAAGACTTATTATTGCTTGGAGAAGAGCTAACAGAGACGGAATCACCAGCTAGGAACGCGTCGGAGTTGCAGCTGCTACTACACCCTGAAACCCTGACATTAGGACCAACCTTACATTTTCCCATGCATTTGCACCCTGAGACTGCAGCTTCAATCCCAACCATCTGCTGAAATTTCTCTAATATCGCCCCAGCGCCTGATCTCTTGCATTTACCGCCCATACATACTTCAATCTTCTTCGTAGGTGCTGCATTAGCACTGCTGCCTACATTGCCAATGTAGCGGTCACTAGCTTCCAAGCAGCATTCTTTGTTTTGCTCTAAAATAGTAGGGACCGGAACTACTAGACTCGCCATCCTCTCTGTTGAGTCCTCATTGGAAGTTGATGATTTGCTTGAGATCTCTACTGATGTATCTACTTCCAGATTATGAGTCCGAGGCTCAATCATATGATTCTCTATTGTTGAAGTTGCATTCTCGAGTGCACGTTCACATGCCTCGGGAATTGTTTGGGCAAGAGATTCTATTTTCAGGCTTTTCATGTCAACCAAATTTTGACATTCATCATCACTTGATTCAGAAGAAGAGCTTGAAGATGATGACATTTCACGGTTCGTTATGCCTTGTACTTGACTTGCTCCTTTCATTTTCACGAGTGCTTTTTCTTCTTTTCTTTTCCTCTTCAACTCTTTCTCCTCTGCCTTTAGCTGTTGAAGTTGTCCTAGCAATAGCTCCACTGTTTCCTGAATAGAGAGGAAAAGCAACATAAATAAACTGGAAAATAAATTTGCCATATAGTTTTAACTTATTCACTACCAAAAATAGAAATAAAAGAAATTGTATTAATATATGGTTAATCATCTATTTGCACTTCCATCTAACTCAGTGCATGCAATTTTGTGTGCCCATTAACTAGTCTAAACCTAATATAACGAAACTAAACTGGTCGATTCGAGCAATTGATTGAGCTGAATGACATTTTGGAGTATTAAACTATGAAGATCAAAAACAGGGAAAAGGGTGTCAACAGGGAAGAAACTAGGTGGGCACAAGGCACCAAAAAATACAGTGTGCATATAAATTTTTTCCATGTATATATGATAGGAAGGGAACCTTGGCGTAACTGGTAAAGTTATGACATGTGACCAGATTCAAGCCGTGGAAACAACCTCTTGCACAAATGGAGGGTAAGACTGCGTACAATAAACCCTTGTGGTCCGGCCTTCCCCGGACCTAAGCATAGCAGGAGCTTAGTGCACCAGGCTGCCTTTTTATGTATATATGTTAGATATTGAATCTAACCTAGTTCATTTTTTTCATTTTTTGAATCCTCTTGGTGAAAATCCTGCTTATGCCACTGGGTGTCAAGTACCAAATCAGTAAGCTAAATCTACGATTTTAGATTTGTAGATCCAGAGACAACGTAGGTGCAAAACTAGGTTTTGAACTTACTAAAGTTATACATTTGTATACTAATATATATTGCTCAAACCTGAACACCAACCAAAAAAAAATGATCATCTCACAAGATCAGTTTAACTTCTGATTTACTACAACAAACTAGACAATAACTATACACAGATTGAATAATTACACTAACTTAATTTAAACAAATAATACAATAACAACAAAATTCAAATTTGAGAAATACAGAAAATTAAATCATTAAATACTTACCGAAATAGTCTTCCCTTGAACTTGATCAATCAAACCAATATCAGAACCAAAACCAAACCCCATCTCAGTCAAATTAGACAAATCCCTAGACAAACTCTTAAGCAATTTCATCTTCTTCTTCGTCTTTTTCAACGCCACGTCATTCTCTTTGTTCTTCGTTTGCTTACCACATCTAATAATCCTACTACTACCTCTACCAGAAGAATTATAATACTCCAAATAACCCTCATCTTTAAACCCAGAAGAAACCATTAACTTTTTCGATTTCAAACTTCCCTTAATTTCTGTAAAACTTAACATGGATAGTTTTGAACTAGAAGAGTTATGGTGAAAAGGATTGATGTTACCTCCGGCACCGGCGACGGCGACGGAAGGAAATCGGCGCAAAACTCCGGTAGAGGTTTCCATTTTTTTGTTTTAGACGCTGAAGTTCTTTTGATTGAGCTTCACCGTCAAACCGAACAAAGATTTTGGTTTCTTATATACAAAAGAATTGTTCCTTGTTCGAAGAAATAAAGGAGAAGTTTCATTAACTGTTTTATGACACGTGGAAGGTATTGGTTGGTTGAAGCTTACGTGGCAGCAAATTTGTGCTTTGCGCGGGTGAGCTTGCTACCGTTTTCGGTTACCCACGTTTTTCCTTCTTCCCGCCACGCTTTTTTCTTATGTTTAGGACCGTTGGATTGATTTTATTAAAATTGACGGCTACGATTATGCCTTGTGTACGCCACGTGGAATAATTGCTGATTACGTGGCAATTTCTGTTTTTACTTCTTTTCTTTTTCTTTTTCTTTTTCTTTTTCTTGCTTTTTTGGTTGTTATATTAATAACAAGAAATTGTAAAGTGGGAACATAAGTTTACCTATAATTTCTTAGAAGTTTTTAATAGATAGTGAGACGTAGAGATAAAAATGATTCAAACTTTGTAGATTAATAATATGATTAAAATTATTAATAAAATATACTTAAAAGGAAATAGAGATATGGTATTTTTCTATTTTTGAGTGTCCAAAATGTAGTTTTGTGTCAAGCTTTAATGTAAAAAATGCGCAGGGTATCCTATTTGGTCGCCCCCATTTAATCTATACCCGTTTTTATAAAAACTTTTAACTTGTACCCACTTTTTAAATAACTTCAGCTCCCTTCCCCTCGCTGAGCTGAAGTTCACCAGTTAAGCTGAAATTCGCCAGTTATAAAGATAAAACTTCAGCATACGGGGCTGAAGTTCCCCAGTTACAAAGACAAAATTTTCCAGTTACAAACTTCAGCTTTAGAGCTGAAGTTCCCAAGTTATAAAGACAAACAAAGACAAAACTGGAAACCGGGGAACTTCAGCCCATTATGCTGAAGTTTTGTTTTTATAACTGGGGAACTTCAGCCCCGTATGCCGAAGTTCCCCAGTTACAAAGACAACTTCAGCTCTAGAGCTGAAGTTTTCCAGTGTAACTGGGTAACTTCAGCCCCTTATGTTGAAGTTTTTGTCTTTATAACTGGGGAACTTCAGCCCCGTATGCCGAAGTTCCCCAGTTACAAAGACAACTTCAGCTCTAGAGCTGAAGTTTTCCAGTGTAACTGGGTAACTTCAGCCCCTTATGTTGAAGTTTTTGTCTTTATAACTGGGGAACTTCAGCCCCGTATGCTGAAGTTCCCCAGTTACAAAATAAAAATTCAGCTCTAGGGCTGAAGTTCCCCAGTGTATGCTGAAGTTTTTGTTTTTATAAATGGAGAGATGCAGCCTCGTATGCTGAAGTTCCCTAGTTACAAGACAACAATTTCAGCTCTAGATCTTAAGTTCGCAAGCCGTCTACTAGAAAGCTGAAGTTTTGCGTGATTGCCTTTGCTACTTCAGTCCCGCATGCTGAAGTTATGCGCAAAAGCGAGTACGGATTCAATTTTTTTTACAAAACGGGTATAAGTTAAAACGTGGCACAAAAAGCGGGTACGGATGCAAAAAGCCCAGCTTTAATTGGGGATCGAAATTTCAACAATAACCATATATTAAGTTCTTTTATTTTGTAAAATAAGATACGCTCTTATATATACTTTGTCGACTTTGAAAAGTGATCCACATCTCATAGATAGTAATGAGTCTCCTGTTTGAACTTTCGCAAGAGAGAGACGGTTTAATCCGGATCACTCTCTCAAAAATAGGAGGCAATAACAGAATGAATTCACCACGGAATACTCCACTACGAAAAGCTAAAGCACGCTCGCTCAATCGTCAATCGTCAATCGTCAATCGTCAATCTTCAGCCCAAAGCTCACCTATACAACCAAGTGTCTTTTAGCATCTGACCAAGTAATTGAATTGTGGCTTCAGGCAGTCCTTTTTCCCAACTTCAATCAACAAAATAAAACATAAAATAAAAACGTTACTTTAGAAGCAAGAAAATAATCTCTCTTTTGCTTTTCTTTTAAGTTTAGGTTAGTATTTCATATCCTCATCAGTTATCATGCCTTCTTACGAAATCTTTGCTTGGACGACTTAAGAATTCCCCAAATTTGGAAAGAATTAGTCCTTTCCTTAATCAAAATTTAAAATTATTACATTTTTTTCTTTTATTAGTTTCCTTAACTATTTTAAGAAAAATAAATACTACTTTTACTATCAAAAACTAAAATTGGAGTGAGGTTAAAGTTATGAAGAATTAATCCAAATAACCAACCACATAATCTTTCAAACTAAAAATAGCTGATAAATGTATAACGACCAGAAAAAGTAAACAATAAATTTAACCGACTATTGATATAACAATCTAAAAGGTCCCAGAAACATAGAAAATAAATAGCACCACAGAAGCAATAACGACTGATAGGAGGGATTGGAAATAGAGTTTGACGCTTGCAATTTAATTTGAATTTAGGTTTTGTGTACTAACAATATTTAGATTCGTTTACACTATCAAGTTATATTAGTAAACAATAACAAATAATTCTCCATATCAAGTCGGATCTAGTGACCCGAAAAGACAGAATGATAACCTACTATAAGCCAATAACTTTAAAAACATTCAATGTCAAAAGAGAATTGACATTGTTATTATATAAGTATAACTTAAATACATACATCCTTCGTTTCAATTTATGTGTAACACTTTCCTTATTGCTTTATTCTTAAAAGAACGACACATTTTTATATTCAAAAAAATAATTTAATTTATCCATTTTACCCTAATGAGAAGCTTTTTTATAGCTATACAAATATTATGGCTCTACCAACTTTTACCTTTTAAGTTTTTGAGACCACAAATTTTAAAAAAATTCTTCTTTTTTTTCCCTCTGAAACTTCGTGTCAAGAATATGGGATACTCCATGAATAATAACACAATATGCTCAAGAAAGAAGAGAATGAAATATAAAGATTAAGAAATTGTAGTTACTTTGTTTAGCATTACATTTCCAAGTACCTTAATATGTACTGCTTCGTTAGAAATAGCAGATGTCCGATGAAATAATCGATATATTCATAAACTGGACTAGACAAGGGCAGTCCGGTGCACAAAGCATTCTGTATTCATGCAGGATGGAGAATGGGCCGCACCCCAAGGGGTGTGATGTACACAGCCTAACCTAATACAAGCGTTAGTGGCTCGAACTCGTGACCTATAGACACCATTATTATACTTAAAACATGTACTACTTCATAGGCTTTGATACTAGAGAAGCATAAATACCATCTTCTCTATTAACCAAAGTTTCATGATTTCCTTTTTCAACAATGGCACCATCTTTCATTACTGCAATAACATCAGCTCCTTTAATTGTGGAAAGCCTATGAGCCACCACAATTGTAGTTCTGCCTTCCCTTACTCTATCAAGTGCATCTTGAACTACTTTCTCAGACTCAGAATCAAGTGCACTTGTGGCCTCATCTAGTAGTAATAGCTTTGGACACTTCACTATTGCTCTTGCAATTGCAACTCTTTGCTTTTGTCCACCAGATAGTTGTATTCCTCTTTCACCAACTAATGTGTCATAGCCCTACAAATCAAGGTAAAGAAGAGAACAACTTACTAGAGTTGTTAAGAGTCAAAGGACATAGATAAAGTTTGTATTACATAAAAAAAGGGCAGAACGGTGCACTAAGCTCACGCTATGCGCGGGGTCCAGGGAAGGGTCCGACCACAAGTTTTTATTGTACGCAGTCTTATCCTGCATTTCTGCAAGAGGCTATTTCCACGGCTTGAGCCTATGACCTCCTGATCACATGGCAGCAACTTTACCAATTACGCCAAGACTCCCCTTCAAATGTGTGTGTTACATGATTCTTTTATATGTCTTGATATACGCGTGTTAAACGGCTGTGACTTAAGATATTCGTGCAAATTCTTCAAAATACACTTAACGCTATAAAAACTCCATGTATTCGTATTTGATTTGTACAAGTAACGAATCCATGTAACATAGGACATAATGCAATGTTGTATGCAGGATTTTGCATAAGCAGTGTTGGCCTATTGCCACAATTCCTCTTGTAAGTAGGTTTGGTCTGGAACTATGATGGTTTTAAAGTTCTACTTCCGATCCAAGATCGATATTCGGTCTATTGTATATATACATATTATTTTTTGAAAAAGATATTATTTACACACACAAAAAAAACCGAAGCAATGTTGGATGACACACCTTAGTGTGTATGTGAACTTACACTGTTACACAAAAGGTGACCAAGAACCTATTTTAGTGAATCTCATAAAGAATAAAGGTCAGCTCGGTACACTAAATTCCCGCTATTCGCGGAGTCCGGGAAAGGGCCGGGCACGAAGGTCTATTGTATGCAGCCTTTTACCCTGCATTTCTGCAAGAGGCTGTTTCGACGGCTCGAACCCGTGAGCTCTTGGTCACATGGCAGAAACTTTACCAGTTACGCCAAGGCTCCCTTGTAACAGCTAGAATTCCATTCCATAAAAAGTTACCTGTTGTAAGCCACTGATGAAGTTGTGAGCATTGGCTAACTCAGCAGCAGCTAATATTTCTGCTTCAGTGGCATCACTTTCTTTTCCATATGCTATGTTGGCTCTAATTGTGTCATTGAACAATATAGGCTCCTGACTTACCAGTCCCATTTGCTGTCTCAACCATTTCACCTTCAGATTTTGAATTTCAGTACCATCTAATGCGATTAGGCCTGAATCAGGATCATAAAATCTTTGCAACAAAGATATAACTGTTGATTTTCCACTCCCACTTTCTCCTACTAGCGCAACCGTCTAGCATAAAAAAATACATTATTTTACATCAGAATCATTGACAAATCGCGCCATTAGACCGCAAAAAAATGATTATGGGAATAATGCAGTAGAATTTACCTCACCAGAGCTAATGATTAGGCATAGATCTTTTAGAACTTGAGCCTCAGGTCTACTTGGATAATTGAAACTGACATGTCGAAACTCAATATTTCCCTTCACATTGTCTAATATCATTCCTGAGTTATCATTTGAGTCTATCTTGGATTGCCTGTCAAGAAGTGCAAAGATAGAAGATGCACCGCTTTTGGCTTTGGTGGAATCAGGAGCAAGGCCACCTGATTGAGAAATCGCGGTAGCTGTCAAGCTAAGACCATAGAAAACCTGAAACTCAGAACTAGGAAAATTAAAAAAAGAAAGAGAAGAAACTTAGTTATAGAGAAACTTAATACAAATCTTATCTTTAGCTCGCAAGACTTACCCGAAAAACCTCAGCAAATGTGACCTTACCGGACTCAATCAATCGAGCACCAGCATAAAAGCTGGCAGCATATACAGAATACAAGCAGAACATTGAAAAACCAAAGCCTGCACCACTCAATAATCCTTCTTTTATTCCAGCTCTAACCGGTTCTTCACATTTTCTTTTGTATAATTGCACCACTTTCTCTTCAGCAGAGAAAGAAGCCACTGTTCTGATACTTCCAACTGCTTCACTAGCAACTCGACTTGCATCCTCGTATAATTTCTGCAGAAATATTTCACTTTCATTAAGAAAACTGATGTTGTAACTTTTCGTTAGTACAGAAGTTTGGAGCTAACCTTAGCATCAGCACCAAAACCACTAACGTATTTCATGTGAAGATACCCATTTAATCCAATTAGAGGCACCATAACTATCATTATGAGTGCCAATTGCCAGCTTGCTTCAAGTCCTATAACTAAACCAGCTATAGCTGTCGACGTATTCTGCACAACCAAAGCAAGTGACTCTCCAACCATACCTCGCACAGATGCTGCATCTGTAGATAGTCGGGTGCCAATTGCACCAACCGAGTTCTCCTTTCTGTCGAACCAACTTATCTCCATGTAAATTACTTTCTCGAAGCACATTAAGCGAATCCGCTTAATTAACTTACATCCTGCTACAGCAAACAAGAATGTCCTCAAGGGTGTTGCTAGTAAAGAAGCCAATCCTAGACAAACAAATATCAATGACCAAAATCTTGAATGCTTTCTGAGTTCATGAGCTGGCTCATAGAAAGTCTTGATAACATTAGAAAGAAGTACCCCAAAAATAGGTAGTATTAGAGCATTGACCACTGCAGCTATACAACCAAGAAATAATTCTGGAATCTCTGGTTTGTTCATAAATGCCAAGCGACAAAGTGCGTTGTCTTTACCCTTTTTCAATACAGCTGTTGTTGAATTAAGATCATGGCATTCACTAACTTCTTTCTCTGCTGCACTAACTGAAATGGACAATGAATGATGGCTACTATTCTCGATCCTGAACGAGCTTCTACTTACTGATTGTGTTAGGATATTCTGCTTATTTGGTTTCTTTTCAGGCGTTAGGACTATCTCTTCCTTGTCCAGTTCATTTGAATCTTGTTCTCCTGAATATTTGCTAAGCTCTTGCAACTGTATAAGCTGAACATATGCTCCTTCCCTATTTTGCAGCAGGTCCATGTGGGAACCTGAAAGTTTGAAAAGGAGAAGAAATTAGTAATCATACATATTTTGCTATCATTTCTGTTCCGTACCGTTGGTTTTAGGGTTTGTCTGGTAGTTTTTATCCTCTTAGATTGCTAGTAGTTCATGTTGTTTTCCTATTATCTTTCGCCTCGGTTTCTTAGTATTCTGTTGTTGTTACAATTTGTTGCTACTGTTACCTTTCGTTGTTATTATCTTTCTGGCCCTCTTTGTTGATATTGCTTGTTTCTACTGTTTTTTTTTCATTTTCTTGAGCCGAATGTCTATTGGAAACAACTTTTATACCTTTCCAAGTTAGAGATAAGGTCTGCGTACACACTAACTTCCCCAGACCCCACTTGTGTGATTTCACTGGGTGATTGTTGTACATTTTTTGCTATCATCTTTATAATTACATTCATTTAAATGAACTAGCTAATAATCTTGAATCCGGTGTACTGGAAAAGATAGTTTATGTGACACAAACCTTTTTCAATGATCTTTCCCTCTTGGATTACAGCTATTGTATCTGCATTCTTTACTGTACTCAAGCGATGCGCAACAATTACTGTAGTCCGGTTAATCATGACACTGTCTAATGTCTCTTGAACAATCCTCTCAGATTCTGCATCAAGAGCACTTGTAGCTTCATCCAAAAGTAGAATTTTGGGATCCTTTAGTATTGCTCTTGCAATAGCAATTCTTTGCTTTTGGCCTCCCGACAGCTGATTTCCGTGATCGCCAACTCTGGTATCTAGTCCCTGAATTAGAAGAAACAATGAAGAAAATTAGTTCTCAAAGTAGAGACTGAAATAAAACAACTCCAAAGTCTAAAGCCTGACCTGAGGTAAATTATCAATAAACTTGGAAGCATTGGCAAGTTGAACAGCAGCTTTAATTTCTGCAAGAGTTGCGCCGTCCTTCCCATAGGCGATATTATCCTTTATTGTGGAACCAAACAGCACAGGTTCTTGGCTAACAAGCCCGATTTTCCCCCTGATCCACCCAAGCTGAAATTCTTTGATATTTATACTGTCAATCAGAACTTCACCAGCCTGTGGATCATAGAACCTCACTATTAGACTTATCACTGTCGATTTTCCACTTCCACTTCGCCCTACGAGAGCTGTTGTTGTTCCCTTTGGTATCGACAGAGAAAAACCGCTAAATATGCTCTCCTGTGGTCTTGCTGGATAACAGAAACAAATGTCCTTAAGTTCAATGTCACCACTAATGTCATGAAGCTTCTGTCCATCCATATCATAAGGATCTATTGCCGGCTTTCTGCTTATCGTCTCAAACATTTTAAATGCTGCAGCCTTTCCAGCAGCAAATGCGCGCAAGCATGGAGATGCATATCCTAAAGAACTGAGATTAAGAGAAGAAAAAGGAACCAAGGAGTTAAAAAGACGAATGACATTAAGGCTTAGATATCGGTGTCATCAATACATGTGGAACTGTGTGGTTTCGTATGCCATATGTGTCATTCGTTTGCAAAGAGTTTTGGATGTTAGATGAAGAAAGATCCAAGTAAAAGAAACGAAACATACAAAGAAAAGGCAGAACGGAACCTACAAGGAGCCAGTTAGTGTAGCCATAATGACATTCATTACATCTCCTCCAGTATAGTTGTGGTCCAAAATCATTTTTGCACCATACCATATAGCTAAAGCATAACTTGTATAGAAGACAAACATAAAAACACCGAATCCGAGCCCTGAAGCCAAACCCTCTTGTACACCAGAATGATAAGCTTTGTTTAGAGAACTTTGATATTCAGAAATAGCTCTTCTCTCTCCTGTGTACGATACAACCTGAATGAAAAATCAAGCCGCTTGGTGAATAAAAACTGATGAAACAGTTGAAAAGTGAATAAGAAAAATGACTCTTTCCAACTTTTCATACAGTTTTAATTGAGCTTATTGTCTGTTCAACCACAGTTGCAGCTTCTGAATAATGAGTCTGTGCGCGTGATGCTAGTTTTGCCATAAGGATTATCAGGACAGCAGAAGAAATGACAAGTGGAGGAACTGAAGATAACAAGACCAACGATAGCCGCCACCCCTTAAGAAAAGCTATTACAAATCCTCCAAAGAATGTAGCTGATACCTGAATAAATTTGCCAACCTGCAGTTTAATGTGAGTTGAGTTCATACTAAATCTTCTAGATATATCAAATGGTAATGATGTACATAGCTTTGTCTTTCAGAATACCTTTTCGCCGATGGCGTCTTGTATAGTAAGAGTATCACTACACAGGCTTTCAATAATCACACCAGTGTTAGCCTTCTGATCAAAAAATCCAATATCTTGTCTTAGTACTGTTCTCAGGTATAAGTATCTAATTCGAGCAGCCTGTCTTTCGCCAGTGACTGTCCAGCAAGCCACCTCTGAAAAGATGCTAACGTAAGTACTGAGTTATTTCACTTAAAGAGAAACTAAACTACTTTAACAATGGCATGCAAAGAAAAATACTTACGCGTAAATGTAGCGAGACCTGAACCGAAAGCTAGATACATGAATTTAAGGGCTACCTGAAAAAAGCATGATACAAGAGGAAGCAATAAAATGATATAACACTCTGAAATAGTACTCTATGGTAGTGCCGTAGCCATATACACTGAAGGGTGGTCAACTGAACACCCCGAAAAACTATACAGTGTATATAGAAACTTTTATATTATGTATAAAGGCCAAAAGTTATTTTTTATGTGTGTATATCAAATTTTGAACACCCTTCGCGAAATTCCTGGCTTCGCGCCTATGGTTGAGCTTCAAAAAGGTATAACAAAGCTTGTACCTTAGAAACTTTACTAACAATTTTTCTGTTATCCACGGTCATTCCAAAGGAATCAACTATCTCCCCAAAAAATACAGCCATCAGGGGGAAGCAGATTCCACTACCAACAGCTGTGATCATACCGATAACCATCAATGCATGATCTATGGTGTCCGCAAAAGCGAACAGCTTATAGTATGGAACTTCTTCAGCAGCAGCAGCAGCCTCTTTCTGCTTTTTAGTCTTGTCCGATTCTCGTGTAAAATTAGAACCTTCTGAGGATTCTAATACTCTAGTTTCCCTGTTATCGATGCCTGTTTTGATAGCATTCTCTTCTGCCATCACCTCAACTGCAGCCTGATTTTCCAACTATTTACTAACCTGTAAGCAAGAATCAGCAACTGCTATAGTCGACACGGGAATTTATTCAAATGAAGAGAGATTGTTATGTACATCAGAAAAACTGGAATCAGTTGAAATACACATTTTAAAGCTTAGAACATTAGCAAGTAACTAATGAGCAATCAGAATTATCAACATTACAACATAAACTGTGACTCTAGAAATATTGTCAATAATCCTGAAAAAACTGAAAAGAAAGAAAAATTGATGCTTTAGCAGAAATTTGAATGGTGAGAGCTATGTAACAAGTGCCATTAGACCCCTCTGAAATTTTTGGATTTACTTAACATCAACTAAGACAAATTCTTGCAGACTTGGTTGTAACCATCAGCTCATACTGTAAAATTGATGGTGTTATCAGGTTAGCGCGAACTTTACACACACACACGTGCACGAACATCCCGCGTTTACGCAGGGTCCGGTGAAGGGCCGTACCCGGGGGCGTGACGTAGGTAGCCTACCCTGATTCGGCTCGAACACGTGACCTATAGGTCACACGTAGACAACTTTACACAATTAAATTAAAAAAAAAAAAAAGGAGAGAATATGATTGCCTTACTAGTTTTTACTCATGCAACTTGCTGGCTTGCTGCTGCTCATCAGTCAGGAATGAGACATATGGAACAATAACCACTCTCTTCTATTAATAGGCATTCAGGTGGACTTCAGAAAATGATACTTTTAGATATATAAAGATATATCATTACCTACTGTTCAGACAAAATATAATTAAGTCAAAAGTACGTTCTCTCTAATAGTTTAAGCTTTTGAATGAGATAGTCGCATACTTAAACATGATATTCACGTATCGCCAGCAAGTTAAGAAAAAAAAATAATGTCTTTGCGTGTTTGATTCATGAAAAAGAATCAGGCACAAACATGAGGAGGTGTGTTGAGAGTTAATAAATAATATAATTACCACTAAAGGATGTGGTGCAACGGATGAGGCTGCTCTTCCTTTGACCACAGTTCTCAGGCTCGAGCCCTGTGTATGAAAAAATTCTTGGTAGAGAACGATTTCCTCCGAATGGATTCCTACGCGACGCGAATCCGGATATAGTCTGGCTCCGATGCGGGTACCAGACACTAGGTGGGAAAAGAAAAGATAATTAAGTTAATTAAAAGTGTGCTCATCGCAAACTTCAACATGGTATCAAAGCAAGCAAAATGTCTTAAATTCATATTTCACTGCCACAAAAAAATAATATTTCCACGTGTTCGACCTGAAAAGGAGTCATTCGACACATGAGGGGGCGTGTTGATACATACTAATATAATTAAATTAAAAGTTTATTATCTCTAATAACTTAAATTTATGAATGAGATAATCGCACACTTAATCACCAACAAGGGCGTAAATGCAAAACTATTAAATAACCCACACTGATAACAAGTCAAATAGCTTTTGGAACTTAAAAAAATACTTTGTAGCGCCACAATGACGCTCAAATCATCTGCAGATGGCATAAAATCCGTTTAGTATATATATATATATATATATATATACTATATATACTCCAAAATGATTTAATTCCTCAGACAAAATCGTCACAAAAAGTACCAATAATTCAGTTATTTAATTAAACACTTGTACGGAGTTCTAATTCTTAATTAATATGTTAAGCTCAAAACGTCATTCTTGAACAGCTTCTGAATGTTTTTCTGCTAAATATTATACAAACTTAAAACCATAATAATTCTTGATCTTTATTGTGGTACCTTGATTAATGTAATAAAAGAATATGTCCCATCAAAAAAGTCTAGCAAGATTAAAAGGACAGGAATTAGTAGCTAGCTTTCGTAGACACTTTTGCCAGGCTCTTTACCAACCACCTAAAAAGGCAGTTCAGTGCACTAAGTTTTTGCTATGCGAGGTTCGGGGACGGGTCAAATCACAATAGTTTATCCCAACCATTAGGGCTATACATGGATCGGGTTGGTTCAGTTTTTATCAAAACCAAACCAACTATATCGATTTGGATTAGTGATAAGGAAAGAATTAGTGAAGGAATTAATTAGAGTTTAATTAGGAATGTGTAATATTTTCCTTATTAGAGTTTAGGTCTTGGTCTCCTATTAGGTTTAGGTTTTCTCTTATTTCTCTAACTTCTTTGTCTATAAATACTTGTGGAATTAATGAGAAGAGCAAGAGTTTTTCCTCCAATATTGTTCTTTGTCTTCCGCATCAAATCTTTCATGGTATCAGAGCCATAGTCTTTTGAAGAACTCTTCATTGTCTAATATTATTATTTGTCTTTGTTCT
>MDKJ01352426.1:0-13614 GCA_005239525.1 Nicotiana knightiana | reverse complement strand
ATCCGAGAAGTAAGTTCACCAGCGGGGAAAACCATAACCTTAGATTTTTATTACAATTGTTTAAACCTTAGAATAGTTAATCTTTAGTTTTAATCTTTAGTATTAGTAATTTAAATAACATCAGGTGACAGCTGAGTAGTATTTTAACAGCTTGCTTGATACGTCAATTCCCTGTGGGATCGACTCTGGGCATAATACCCCAGGATTATATTTGCAACGCCCGCTTAGTCTTCTACAAGACATAGTTGAGCGAGATCAATCTCCGTAACACTCATATGGCACCTTTATTACCCCAACTCCTATCTTAATACTTCTCAAGGTTACGATATCATATATGCAGAGACTGAATGCCTCATGTTGGGGTTCACTATGTTTATCTTGCACAATCTGTTGATTTCTTTGTATCCTCTTCTCTAGCCATAACTAGGCTTTTCCTGAATCAACTACTGACTAGTCATTGGCCCGTTCTCATATCAGTATTCCGCGTAATCATTTTTGGGTTATTTCTTTTGTCTTACCTTACCTCTCGCACTGGCTCCTTATTTATCAATGGGCAGGGACCCTTATTTCCTTTCCTTAACATCATGTTTGCATAATGTTCTGGAATCATAGCATATTTGTAGGCCTTGAATAAGTGCAATCTCATCCCTTTTCTCATTTTATCGCATTCTTCCTTTATCATTACATAATTACTAGAACAACTTAACTCTGACTTGATGCCACATCACTCGATATTACCCCCTTTTGGGGATTATTAAGATTTAATGCTACGACGATCTACCCATAGATGTTTTACCTTTTCATATTTGGCGTCTTCTCACATCATCGATGACCCTTACTCACCTTGCGGTAATCCTTCTGCACCAAGGATAACAAATTTCCTTACTCACGAGGGTGACACTTAGTGTAACTCGCACATACAGTCCCTTAAGCTCAACTTTGCCCACATTGCATGCTTTAGGGAGAATCTTCGTGAATGACCATTCTCTGAATTTCTCATGAATCTTCTTCTTTGTTCATTCTGTTATCGCCAGAATGAAATATGAAATTCTCATGATGTCGACCATTATCAACTCACTAAGTCCTTAATTCGTGTTTAGTTTATCTTGTTCACCAGCCCATACTGATTTCCAGTACTCTGGGTCTAACTTTTCCTTCTTTGTAGTTACATTGGAGTCACAAACTTATTTCTCGAAATGAGGATATGACTTTATGGCTTATACTCTTTTGTTGTCTCAAGGTCTGTCATCTCGCGTCTCTTCCTTCCCTTGTCTATAGATTCTGTAATACTGTCATTTTTTTTATTTACCGTTGTTATCCATGTATCACATCTTACTCATATTTCTTCATTAACTTTCTTCTTATTTTCCTGCTTATATCTTTGTCTATCACTTTATTCTGAAAACTCCAACAAGACATTCTTTTGCTATTAGCTCCCCTTGCTTCATCCCTAGTTCTTCGGGTTTCCTAACATTCTTTCTCTACTAGGGATGGGAGCCATACTAAGGTAATATTTATCCCTTCAAGGCTTCCAATGCTTATCTTGGTAGTAATCATATCTAGCTGTACTAGTTTAGAGTACACCATCTGGGTATCTCACAAGGAGATCTATTAGCACATCTCCAATATCCTTCAAAAATGTTAATTAACAAACAATCTATCCACCATTTTGGGTCACTCTAACCCCAGCCGGGTCCTGATATCTGTCCTTCTCTTATACTTCTTTTGTTAGACCTCATATGTCATAAATGAGATGGGTGTGGGCAATTGTACATACCTCTTTTATTGTTGAAGGTAACTCAAAAGGCTTATATTCCTCTGCCTGAATTTCTAAATACTGATAATCTTAATTAACTGGGAACCCCGTACCCTTCTTCATCTTGCTTCTTTTACTTGTTGAAACTTTTACCTTCTTATTCTCTCATTGCTTTTCCCCATATGGGTGGATATATATTCTTTCCTTAAGGCTCCTTATCAAGAAGCTTACACGTATTAGTACACACATGATCTGCTGAAGCCCTCACATTTACTCACTCATCATAAGCATGATGCAAAATCGAGTTCCTCTGACACAAATCTTCCACAACTATATCTCTTACCAACCGTCTTTCTGAATGTAGGTATTGTTGTATTACGAATAGGATAGAGTTTAGGAAATTGAGTTCTTACAACTGAGCTCTACCACACGATCTAGAGTAAGAAGAAAGAGTGACAGTCCTAAATGCCCTGTAGCCTCCTGCTTATAAGTGTGGTGCACGACACACCCATAAACAATACTCTACTAGACACGGCTTGTAGACTCCCTAGGACAGAAATTCTCTAATACCACTTTTGTCACGCCCCGAACTTGGGGGACGAGACCGGCACCCGGTGCCTTACCTATCCTTGCATACCAACTTGCGACTAAGGGACTCTGAACATATAATGTCATACTTTGACCCTGGGCCACATTGCAAGACCATGGGCCACATTGCAAGACAATTGCAAATGCTGAAAACATATCAATATAAAACTAGGCCGACAAAGCTATCATAATTACTACAACTGGAAAACCAACAAAGTATACATAAAAGGCCTACAAGCCCAACATACTGCACTAACTGACAGAATATGTCTACAAGCCTCTACTGATGGATATACTGTGATCGGAACAGGTCCCCGACCTACTCATAACGTATATATATATATATATATATATATATATATATATATATATATAAGATGTGCATAAAGCTCTAGACCTGGCAACTCCGAAGGGCATGGAGCTTACCGATCAAGCTAAACTCGGACAACACCTAATGAGGAGGTCTACCCGTCTTTCTATCTGAACCTGCACGCATGAAATGCAGTGCCCCCGGAGAAGGGACGTCAGTACGAAATAATGTACCGAGTATGTAAGGAAATATACTAAAGTTGAAACTGAACTGATAATATAATAAGTGAAAGTAACAGGAAATCAATGATAACCTGAAGATATGCTCACCTGCTGATTTTGACTCAACTCTCTTAATATAGTAAGCAAAATAGCTTTCCGGCCTTATAAGGCTCGCTATATATATATAACTGCTCTGCCGTAGTAGGCTCGCTCATAGGCGCTCGACCATACTAGGCTCTGTATCTCGGCCAACTGGGCTCGCTCATAGGTGCTCGACCACAGTAGGTTCAGTATTTAACTTACCATCTGATCAGAGGTTGCCCAATAGATTATAGCTCGATGGTAATGAAAATACTGTAATACTGTATATATAGATTCTATGCTCTTTTTACTGGAAGAAAATAATACTCAATTGAAAATAAAGTCCCGATAAGGGAGAATACTGTAACTTATGAGACTAGGATAATGTATATAAATTGAGGAGTATGAACTTCTCTTTATGCCTCGTTATCAAACATATGTAGTTACTGGATCATTCCAAAATGAAGGAAGGGCTTAGACTTAACATACCCGGAGTAGGAAAAAATCCGTATGATATACTTGGAAAGGTTGCACCGTACTCCCTTAGAATCGCAAAATCTCACGTTGCTAAGGTGCTAAGAAATATCGTTTGAATTTTTGTAGGAATTTGTTGAAGATGTTATGAATTCTCTTTGAAGATGTTATGAATTCTCATTCAAAGATGTTATGAATTCTCAATTTAAGATGTTTATGAATCCTTGAATTCTTATGTGAATATACGTTCCCTACTTTGATGTAAGGCTTTTCTTTTGAATTATCGAGGTGTTAGGCTTTAAGTAGTATGACTAAGCCACAATTTACAAAATTATGCCACATTTTCACTCCTAATATAATAATCATCATTTGGACAAAGCCTTGCTGCCACATTACATTCACCTTAATTAACCATCCACCACTCCTTAATCAACTTACTAATTCCCTACTAATCCAATATTTAACCAATTATTCACATAATCAAGAATTATCTCAAATTACTTAAAGTATTACTCCATTTTAATACACTTTATACATCATACTATCATGGTCATATGGTTCCTTGTATGGCACTAGTCCACAAATACCGGGTATTATAGCTCGGACCGTATTTATCCTAAAATGTCAAACTTCGACGAAAATTCATTTTCTTCGATTTTCTTACCCTCTCATCTTCACAGATTTATTCATCACCTGTTTGAAATAGCATAATTCTTATAGTATCCAAATAATCTTGTCCTTGAACTACATCTAAGTAGGCCATACCATACCATAACTCTTACTTCGATTTATTGTTACTGAGGTTTGTGACCAAACTCGAGGTTACTCTCGGTGCTTATCCTATATGCATAAAGCTAAGTCTATTAACACTTCTCCGTTACTGTTCATCTTAAGAATGACGACATACTCTCATCTTATATTTTGTAACTCTTATCCATCCATTAATGATTCACCTCAATATTGATCTATAATCTACCATTGATAACTTTACCTTTTATGTAACACTTGCCCTAGGGCTCACGTCTCTTCGGGGAACATCTGAAATGATTAGACTGATCCACCTGGTGTGATACCATGCTTCCATAACCGTATTTCATAGCACCCCAATGTGACTCACCTTATGTGGATATTTTAATTCTGTACAATCCATGAAATCCTCTTCAAATCATTACTCAATCAAAGGCACAAACATCATCCTTTATCTATCACAATTACACCTTTATTATACTACCAGGGCAGCGTTCCATCTCTTCCAAATGCTACTAGTCTTAGATTCCTTTAAGTTTATTCAGGCTATACTGAGCTTTCTATAACTTAGAGAAGCCATCAACTATCTTGTTTTCATGGGCTTAATCCCGAGGACTCATTCGTTTCTCGTTACCTTCTCACTCACCCTTTCTTGTCCTTACTCTTGTCTTCCTAAAACCTTATCGCTCTATCATACTTTAGCTTGCAACCTACATATATCCATTTATACTTCTCATAACCTCCATTCAACTTGCTTTCACCATAGATTCCATTATGTTATTCTAGAACATCAAGCGAGACATCATATTGTATCTAACTCTTGTTTACTCTCTTGGCTAGATCTCTTGGTACCTAGAAACCATAGGCCGAAAGATATTCCACTGACGCTGCTGCTATCATTCCTAGATACTGAATCCCCGCGCCTCTAGCCTTTTTTCCGAAGTATGGATTATTCACAACCTTCTGTATTGGAGTATCTCATACTTTGTTCACCTTTATCTTACTTACCATAAAATCTCACATCACATCTTCTATCTCTTTCATGACCTCTCTTCCACATAGGTATAATTCACGTCCACAACTTGAACTTCTATTATAATACTTGCACCTCTTTACATGATTCGGTGAGAGCTTCATACTGACTTGTTACGAGACTAGTACACTTCTAACTGGATTTATCGTAAAGCCATTATAAAATATGGTTACTGTATTGTTTCTCTTGTACCTCTGATATTAAGAGTGATCCTGCAATGTTCTCAATCACAATTTCTATAATTGTATGGGCCAATAATCAGACTTCTGATTTACTTGGTTGACGCAACTCTTTAGTTTCCTCTTCCTTCTGATCAACCTTTAGTAGGCTTAAGCTATCTTCCGATCTGTGGCTCATGGCATTTAATTATTACTTTAGCCATTCATGGACGCTATGGAATATCCATGATACAATCTTTTTAACAATTCAATCCTTTGTCTATGACCTGGACTCAATTCTTTCTTTCAACATATATGATGCATGGATAATATTATGAAATCTTAAGTGCGTTCATAACGTAACTAACTGTGGATCATTGATCGAATAATTCCTTTCGTTCTTTCTTATCTTTCTTAAAATGTAAGCTATTTCTTTTCCTGGTCTTTCTGCCGCTTATTGCATAAATACTTGGCTTATATTAGTGCCCACACATATTGGAATTCCGTACAACCCATATGATCTTGAATATCATCTTTTGAATTTTTTCTTCTTCCTGTTCATAGCCACGATAGGTGCCACTTTATTATGGAGTACATACAATGTTGTTATGAGACTGTTGTTCCAAGCCCATTTCTTGTTCAAGTTACTATGCTTAGGTTGAAGCCTTCTTACTTATTTCCTCATCTAGTCTTTCATTATAGTACTTTTGGAGGATCCTCTGACTTTTGTAAAGCAACGAGCTTATTACATCGTTTATCCGACGGAATTTTTGATGTTATTTCTTACTTGTAATTATCCTTACTTACTTACCTTCATGCCTTTAAGCTCGTATGGTTGCTTCTGAGTTGATATTTTGATTGTCTTCCCAGTGGCACTCTCTTTTATCTCCGTAACACTCATATGGCACCTTTACTACCCCAACTCCTATCTTAATATTTCTCAAGGTTATGTTGTCATATCTGTAGAGACTGAATGCCTCATGTTGGGGTTCACTATGTTTATCTTGCACAATCTGTTGATTTCTCTATATCCTCTTGTCTAGCCATAACTAGGCTTTTCCTGAATCAACTATTGACTACTCGTTGGCCCATTCTCATAACACTATTCCGCGTAATCATTCTTGGGTTATTTCTTTTGTCTTACCTTACCTCTCGCACTGGCTCCTTATTTATCAATAACATCTCGGGTAGGGATCCTTACTTTCTTTCCTTGACGTCATGTTTGCATAATGTTCTGGAATCATAGCATATCGGTAGGCTTTGAATAAGTTCAATCTCATCCCTCTTCTCATTTTATTGCATTCTTCCTTTATCATTACATAATTACTAGATCCACTTAACTCTGACTTGATGCCACATCACTCCGTATTCCCCCTTTTTGGGGATTACTAAGATTTGGTACTACAGTGATCTACCCATAGATGTTTTACCTTTTCATCTTTGGTGTCTTCTCACATCATCGATGATCCTTACTTGCCTTGCGGTAATCCTTCTGCACCAAGGATAACAAATTTCCTTGATCACGAGGGTGACACTTAGTGTAATTGGCACATACAGTCCCTTAAGATTAAATTTTCTCACATTGCTTGCTTTGGGGAGCATCTTCCTGAATGACCATTCTCTGAATTTCTCATGAATCTTCTTCTGTTGTTCATTGTGTTATCGCCAGAACGAAATATGAAATTCTCACGATGTCGATCATTATCAACTCACTCAGTCCCTAATTCATGTTTAGTTTATCTTGTTCACCAGCCCGTACTTATTTCTAGTACTCTGAGTCGAACTTTTCCTTCTTCGTAGTTGCGTTGGAATCACAAACTTAATTCTTGAAATGAGGATATGACTTTATGGCCTATACTCTTTTGTTGTCTCAAGGCCTATCACCTCTCGTCTCTTCCATCCCTTGTATATAGATTCTGTAATACTATCATTTATTTTAATTTACCGTTGTTATCCATGTATCATATCTTACTCCTACTTCTTCTTTAATTTTCTTCTTATTTTCCTGCTAATATCTCTGTCTATCACTTTATTCTAAAAACTCCAACAAGATATTCTTTTGCTTTTCGCTCCCCTTTCTCCATCCCCTAGTTCTTCGGGTTGCCTAACATTCTTTCTCTACTTGGGACGAGAGCCATACTAAGGTAATATTTATCCCTTCAAGGCTTCCAGTGCTTATCTTGGTAGTAATCATATTCTAGCTGTATAATTTTAGAGTACACCATCAGTGTGTCTCACAAGGAAATTTATTAGCACATCTGTAATATCCTTCGGAAATGTCAATTAACGCAAACAATCTATCCACCATTTTGGGTCACTCTAACCCCAACCAGATTTTGATATCCGTCCTTCTCTTATACTTCTTTTGTTAGACCTCATTGGGCATAAATGAGATGGGTGTGGGCAATTGTACATACCTCTGTTATTGTTGAAGGTAACTCAAAAGGCTTATATTCCTCTGCCTGGATATGTAAATACTGATAATCTTCATTAACTGGGCACCTCGTACCCTTCTTCATCTTGCTTCTTTTACTTGTTGAAACTTGTGCCTTCTTATTCTCTCATTGCTTTTCACCATATGGGTGGATAGATATTTTTTTCTTTAAGGATCCTTATCAAGAAGCTTACACGTATTAGTACACACATGATCTACTGAAGACCTCATATTTACTCATCATAATCATGATGCAAAATCGAGTTCCTCTGACTCAACTTTTCCACAGCTATATCTCTTACCAACCGTCTTTATGAATGTAGGTATCGCTGTATTACGAATAAGATAGAGCTTTTGGAAATTGAGTTCTTACAACTGAGCTCTACCACACGATCTAGAGAAAGAAGAAAGAGTGACAGTCCTAAATGCCCTGTAGCGTCCTGCTTGTAAGTTTGGTGCATGACACACCTATAAACAAGACTCTACAAGACACGACTTGTAGACTCCCTAGGACATAACTGCTCTGATACCACTTTTGTCACGCCTCGAACCTGGGGGCGAGTCCAGCACCCGGTGCCTCACCTATCCTTGAATACCAACTTGCTACTAAGGGACTCTGAACAAATAATGGCATACTTTGGCCATGGGCTACATCACAAGGAAATTGTGAATGCTGACTAAATATCAATATAAAGCTGGTCCAACAAGGCCGTCATAACTACTACAGCTGGCAAAACAACAAAGTATACATAAAAGGCCTACAAGCCCAACATACTGTACCAACTGACAGGATATGTCTACAAGTCTCTACTGATGGATATACTGTGATCGGAACAGGTCCCCGACCTACTCATAACATATATACATATATACAATAGATGCACATAAAGCTCTAGACCCGGCAATTACGAAGGGCATGGCGCTTACCGATGAAGCTGAACTCGGGTAACACCTAATGAGGAGGTCTACATGTCTGTCTGTATGAACCTGCATGCATGAAATGCAGCGCCCCCAAAGAATGGACGTCGGTACGAAATAATGTACCGAGTATGTAAGGCAATATACTGAAAGCTGAAACTGAACTAATAATATAGTAAGTGAAAGTAACTGGAAATCAAAGATAATCAGAAGATATGATCACAGGCTGATACTGACTCAACTCTCTTAATATAGTAAGTAAAATAGATTTCTGGCCTTATAAGGCTCGGTATATATATATATAATTGCTCTGCCGTACTAGGCTCGCTCATAGGCGCTCCGCCATACTAGGCTCTTTATGCCTCGTTATCAAACATATGTAGTTACTGGATCATGCCAAAATGAAGAAAGGGATTAGCCTTAACATACCTGGAGTAGGGAAAAATCTGTATGATATACTTGGAAAAGGTTGCACCGTACTCCCTTAGAATCGCAAAATCTTACGTCGCTAAGGTGCTAAGAAATCTCGTCAGAATTTTTGTAGGAATTGGTTGAAGATGTTGTGAATTCTCTTTGAAGATGTTATGAATTCTCATTTGAAGATTTTATGAATCCTTGAATTCTTATGTGAATATACGTTGCCTACTTTGATGTAAGGCTTTTCTTTTGAATTATAGAGGTGTTTGGCTTTAAGTAGTATGACTAAGCCATATTTAAAAAAATTATGCCACCTTTTCACTCCTAATATAATAGTCATCATTTGGACAAAGCCTTGCTGCCACGTTACATCCCATGGTCTTTATCCAAAGACCTTAATTAACCATCCACCACTCCTTAATATACTTACTAATTCCCCACGAATCCAATATTTAAGAAATTATCCACATAATCAAGAATTATCTCAAATTACTTTAAATACTACACAATTTTAATACACTTTATACAACATACTATCATGGCCATATGGTACATTGTATGAAACTAGTCCATAAACACCGGGTATTATAGCTCGGACCGTATTTATCCCAAAATGTCAAACTTCGACGAAAATTCATTTTTTTCGATTTGCTTACCCTCTCATTTTCACGGATTTATTCATCACCTGTTTGAAATAGCATAATGCTTATAATCTCCCAATAATCTTGTCCTTGAACTGAGATCAATTATCTTACGATAATTTCACGTATAATACTATAGGGTGTAACATCATCGTAACATAATACTGCGGAGCGTAACATCATCATAATGTAATATTGCAGGGCATAATATCGACCTAATACTGCGGGGCGTAACATATCGACTGCAAATATTTCCTTTGCAGTGTGTTGTTCCCCATAAACTGTTTTCACACCATCCAATGTTGGGTACTTCATCATTTGGTGAAGGGTCGACGGTACTGCCCTCATGTTGTGGATCCAGGGCCTTCCGAGCAATGCATTATACCTCATGTCACCTTCGATGACATGAAATTTTGTGTCTTGGATGGTCCCGACCACGTTCACTAGTAAGATTATCTCCCCCTTTGTTGTTTCACTAGCCATGTTGAAGCCGTTTATGACTCGAGATGCAGGTACAATCTGGTCTAGCAAGCCGAGCTGCTCTACGACCCTTGATCCGATTATGTTTGCAGAACTACCTAGATTTACTAGAACACGTTTAAATTGAATTTTATTTGACAAAAAAGAAATTACCAGGGAATCGTTGTGTGGCTGGGAGATGCCTTCTGCTTCTTCATCGTTGAATGATAGAGTGCCTTCGATCATATAGTCTCGACTCTATTTTTCTCTGGTGACCGACACCTTGGTGCGTTTGAATATGGACCCTTGTGGGATGTCGACCATGCCGACGATCATGTGAATGATATGTTGAGGTTCTTCTTGCTCGTTCTTTCTATTGGTGTCTCTTTCCCTGAAGTGATTTTTGGCTCGATCACTGAGGAACTCTCGAAGGTGGCCCTCGTTGAATAATCGAGCTACCTCCTCTCTCAACTGTCTGCAGTCTTCGGTCCTATGGCCATGGGTGCCATGATACTTACGCATTAAGTTTGGATTCCTTTGAGAGGGATCGGTCTGTCTAAGCCTGGGCCACCTGGTGTCTTTGATCCTTATAATAACCGATACAATCCTCGATGCATCGACACTGAAATTGTACTCCGATAATCGAGGCGCTTCTGTGGGATCTGCATATTTGTCAAAAGCAGTCTTACTCATTAGTCCCCGAGAACTCTGCCCTCGGTCACTCATCCGATCATTCTGGGTGGTGTTGCATCTCGAACCATTATTCCATCGATTTGAAACATACGGCTGATGCCGATCTTTATTCAGCCTCAATTCTCTATCAATATCTCCCTAGTTTTTACCTGTCGGCTGGTTTGGATGTACTGAACCCGAATGGGCTCCCAATTGGTTATTTTCGATCCTAATCTTCGACTGATATCGGTTGTGAACATCTGCCCAAGTCACAACTAGGTACTCGATCATGTTCTGTTTCAACTGGCGTGATGCTATCGAACTCCACTTATTTAATCCTTGGGTGAAAGCTTGAACAGCCCAATCAGCAATGACTGGTGGTAATTCCGTACGTTCCATTTGGAATCGAGATATGAACTCTCTTAGCATCTCGTTATCCTTCTGCTTTACTTTGAAGAGGTCTGATTTTCTTATTGCAACCTTTATGGCATCAGCGTGAGCTTTTACAAACGAATCCGCCAACATGGCAAACAGATCGATAGAGTTCAGCGGCAAGTTGTGGTACCAAATCATGGCTCCCTTTGACAGGGTCTCTCCGAATTTCTTTAGAAGTACATACTCGATCTCGTCATCCTCTAAATCATTAACTTTTATGGCGCACGTATAAGAAGTAACGTGCCCATTGGGGTCTGAAGTCCCATTGTATTTGGGTATGTCGGTCATACGGAACTTCTTTGGGATGGTCTTCGGAGCCGCACTCGGAGGGAAGGGTTTTTGCAAAAACTTCTTAGAGTCCATTCCCTTTAAGATCGGTGGTGCCCCCGGTATCTGAGCAACTCGAGAGTTATAAGTTTCCACCTTCTTGTCGTTGGCCTCGATTCTCTTTTCTCCCGATTCTATTCTCTTAGTAAGCCCCTCGAGCATCCTTATTATAGCAGGGTCGCTCGTTCAAGTATTATCACCTGATCTTTCAGGCACTGGCTCGGTAGGCGAGTAGTCTCTTGTTCGACCCTATTTGGTGCACTGCGCTTATTTTTCAACTGAGCAATGGAATTTTGTTGGTCTTGCAGTATTTCAAATATAACTTAGAGACTGACACCTTCATCTCCTCCGCCCTGTGTTCCTCGACCATCAGTTCGACCCTCTCTGCGTACGCTTCCCTCGGGTCCGCGCCCAAATCCGCATTCAAGGCAACATGAGAACTCACATCGACCGGATTGATGGGCGATGCTCCCCCGAGATCAGCCTGTGGCACCTCGATTCCTGGAGAAATAACATTCTTGTTCTCTTCGTGGAGTTCGAGACCGTTGTCACCATGTGTAGCTGTGTTTTGTGAGTTTGACATGGTTTATCTTGTAACAAAATTCTTGACTCGGAACAAGTGTAAAATAGTGTGTTATATCAGAATTAGCACTGAACAATTACTATTATCCTTATCCCCACAGTGAGCGTCAAACTGTTTACCTCGAAATACGAGTAACAACTAAACTTGTAATGTGGTTATAAGGATACATGATCTAATTCAATGTCAATTGGTAAATAGCTAGATGGATAAAGGAATTAAATGATTATAATAGATCAAACCAGTGCCATTTGCAAGTTATCGACTTTAGCTCAGAATAGTTTTGAGATGGAATGTTAGGAACCAAAAGAACAATAAGAACAATAGAGAATTAAGAGCGAGTAAAAGAGCAGAGTGTTTGTATTTCTCAGTAATTGCGTCTATGATTCATGTGTGTTACGAATGAACAAAGTTCCTCTTTATATAGTATAGGAATCCTAATAAGTTATATCTCTAATTTCGGAAGCAAAATATATGATTGATATCAACAACCGTTTAATGGTTCTGCCAACTTCGAGATTCCCGCCGAGATTGGCGGTCGATTGCGGATATCTCGTTATTTCGTTACTTCAGTGTCGATTTAGTCTAATCTTGATCCCTCAGTCCCGTGTTCTTCGAGCCGAACTTGCTTCGATACGGACTCACTCTCGAGGCAGACCCTCGAGCCCTTAAATCGGGTGTGGTCGATTTTAACTGTATACAAAACTCTTGTTTTAGATGAAATCTTGAATTTTTATGGATGCAGGATTCGATAATTATGGAATGAGAAGGAATGGGTTTAGAGTAGACGTACTCACTTATTTTTTACAACAATCCATATGTAATCTCATATATAATAAAAGGAGAGGCAAAAGCACATTATTAAGACAAGTGGCATAATCATAAAAAATCAAGTGGCATTGTTAAGACAAAATAAACTATCTTTTTAACTTAAAAAAAACCTTTTAAATTTTGAATTAATTAGTTAATCTGTTTGAATTAATAAATATAGATATCTTATAATTAGCTATATTAAAAAGAAAAGAATAAAAAAAATAACTACACTCTTTAATTTAATAGAGATTTTATTCATTAAAATTTGGATAATATTAGTGAGAATAATAGGATAAGATTTTTAATTAAAAAAATATTTCAAGGGTAATAAAATATATATTTTCTATGATATTACAAAAAAAAAAGTGGTATACAAAAATATTAAACAACGTAACTTATAAATACAAATTTCTATTAACAATGAAATTAAATTAAATATAGGATAAATAATAAAAAATACATAACAAAATAGTTATTGGATGACTATATAAGTTCCTTTAATTTAATAGAGGTTTTATTCACTAAAATTTTAATAATATTATATATATAT